>CALYDF020008805.1:0-11322 GCA_944474145.2 Dicrocoelium dendriticum
ATAGGGAGAACGCTTGCCAGGCGAAAACCCACCACGTCCTGCAACACTGCAGTAAAGCATTTTGAACATTAATGTTGAACTGGCAAAGCCGCTTGACGACTGGTTTCACCTTCGGTTTTTCGCAGGGTAATGGCTTATAATTTCCTCTGTTGGTTGGACGGGTATTTTGATTTGGGTCACCATGATTTTTCAGGTCGGTGGAGGAGAGGGACATCGCGATTTTTCTTCTTGTTGTATGTCCAGGTGAGCAGAAGTTTCAATTTTTCCGCTGTGCAGATTTTTCAGATGTATAATGTATGGGAGTATGAGGATATGTCCAGTTCTCCATACTGGACAAGGGTTATGGTGATTGTAGGTTGGTCCTTGCGGAGTTTTACTATCCTCCATGTCAGTCCTTGTGGGTTGTTCCGTCCGTCTCTTAGCAAAATTGTTCCTCAGTCCAATCCCAGATCTCCAAAAGGTCCCGGACCTCAGAGAAAAGGGAAAGTTTGAGACAACCGAGAGAAGACCGCAAGAACAGGCATGGAATTGAATATTGTTAGTGTCTTGTGTTATAACATTTGGGCTTGAGACAAGAGCATGTACACTGTGCAACAATAATTATGCTGAAAATGTCGTTTGAGTATCCTATAGAATCATTAGCCGTATAGGTGGATTGCTATCGCCTGCGTAGGGACGAGCGTTGCACCAGTAATTAAAGTACGAGTATCCATTTGATATGAGTCGATAGTTGCGTGGGGTTAGAGCAAAGAGAGTTAGAATGTTGGTAGTGATTGTCAGGTGCATGAACAGCACGTAGTTAGTGTAATCCGAGAGGGGGGCATAATAAGCGAAAATAAATAGGTTGCTGCGAGAGAGTCTTAAAGCTCAATTGGTGGCAGGGCAGCGGAGGGACTGGATGCAGATATTCTAGAGGAGTAGAGGTTATTCAGATACGGGGTGGCTACTAACAAGCACTGGATCATCGCATATGCATGGGGCCAATGGCCATTAGCTACTTCTAAAGAGTAATGCCGAATTTATGAAGACCGACAGATGTTGGCGCTAGGAATGACTCAGTCGCCAGATGCAGCTATTCCAATCTGACGCTTTGTCACAAGTGTATGCCTATGGGGTCGATGAGTGTATCTATAGGCCAGTGAAGGTAAGTGATAGGTCAACAGATCAGCTAAGCTGTGATGCAAACAATCCAAGAGAATGAACTTTGAAAGAGAGAGCGAGCTCTGGATATCCGCAGAGTTAAGTGGAAGCTATGGCGACTAGCTGCTGGTAAGCAGAGATATCGGCTTTGGAAAAGAGTGAACCAGTGGCTGGTGTAGCCATAGTATTAAGACGTTTGTCCACTATTGGATACCTACAGTTTCGGTGAAGAAATCAACATGCGAGGGAAACTTAAGAGAGACAGACGGCACAAGAAATTGAGGGTTGGAGAGTCAGGGAGTGGCTACTTGTAAGCTACATGGAGCAAACATTGATTAGCCATTGCCAAGAAGAGTTGACCAGAGTAGGGTAACGGCGCGCTAGTAGAGAGGTGACTAGCCAGCATTGTAGTTCGGATTAAGCCTTTGGTTTCTAGTGGATCCTACGGTGGCATATAATAGGTCAACAAAACATCTGAGCTGTGACGCAAGCAATCCAAGATTATGAACATTGTAAGAATGGAGCTACTCCTACAGATCTCCTGATATCCGCAGAGTTGAGTAGAAGCTATGGCGACTAGCTGTGGCTATGCGGAGATAGTGGCTCTAGAAAAGAATGAATCAGTGGCTGGTGCAGCCATAGTATTAAGACGTTTGTCCACTATTTGATACCTACAGTTTCGATGAAGAAGTCAACAGACGAGCGAGGTTTAAGAAAGATATACGGCAGAAGAAAATGAAGGTTGGAGAGTCAAGAAGTGGCTATTTGTAGGCTATATGAAGCCAACGATATCTACCTATTGTCAAGAAACGTTGAGGCGAGTAAGATGAACGATGAATAATGGCGCGCTAGGAGAGAGGTGAATGGCAAGCATTGGAGTTCGGATTAAGCTTCCAGTTCCTAGTGGATCCTTCGTTGGCATTTAATAGGTCAACAAAACATCTGAGCTGTGACGCAAGCAATCCAAGATTAAGAACATTGTACGAATGGAGCTACACCTACAGATCTCCTGATATCCGCAGAGTTAAATAGAAGCTATGGCGACTAGCTGTGGCCAAGCGGAGATAGTGGCTCTAGAAAAGAATGAATCAGTGGCTGGTGCAGTCATAGTATTAAGACGTTTGTCCACTACTAGATACCTACAGTTTCGATGAAGAAGTCAACAGGCAAGCGAGGTTTAAGAGTGACATACGGCAGAAGAGAATGAAGGCTGGAGAGTCAAGAAGTGGCTCCTTGTAGGCTACATGGAGCCAACAATTTCTAGCTATTTTCAAGAAAAATTGAGGCGAGTAAGATGAACGACGGATAATGGCGCGCTAGGAGAGAGAAGAGTGACCAGCAATAGAGTTTGGGCTAGGCCTTCAGTAAGTAGTGGATCCTACGGTGGCACATAATAGGTCGGCAAACCATCTGAGCTGTGAAGCAAACATTCCAAGTGAATGAATATTGTAAGAAGGGAGCGACTCCCACAGAGCTCCGGATATCCGCAGAGTTAAATGGAGGCTATGGCTACTAACTGATGCTAAGCAGAGATATCGGCTTTGGGAAAGAGTGAACCAGTGGCTGGTGTAGCCATAGTATTAAGACGTTTGTCCACTATTGGATACCTACAGTTTCGTTGAAGGAAATCAACATGCGAGCAATGCTTTAGATAGACAGACGGAAGAAGAAAATGAAGGTTGGAGAGTCAGGGAGTGGCTGCTTGTAAGCTACATGGAGGCAACAATGACTAGCTGCTTTCAAGAGGAGTTGTTGCGAGTGGGACGTACGGCACATAACGGCGCGCAAGGAGAGAGAAGTGTGACCCGCAGTAGAGTTTGGGCTGAGCCTTCAGTAACTAGTGGATCCAACGTTGGCGCATAATAGATCAACAAACCAGCTGACGCAAGCATTTGAAGAGAATGAATATAGCAGGAAAGGAACGACTCCTACAGAGCTCCGGATATCCGCAAAGTTAAGTTGAAGCTATGGCAACTGGCTGCTGCTAAGCAGAGATAGCCGCTTTAGAAAAGAATGAATCGGTGGCTGGTGTATCCACGTCATTAAGACGTTTGCCCAATACTGGATACCAACAGTTTTGATGAAGAGATCAAGATGCGAGCAAAGCTTTAGATAGACAGACGGCAGAAGAAAATGAAGGTTGGAGAGTTAGGGAGTGGCTACTTGTAAGCTACATGGAGTCAACAATGACTAGCTGCTGTCAAGAGGAGTTGTTGCGAATGAGACGTACGGCACAAAACGGCGCGCAAGGAGAGAGAAGAGTGACCAGCAATATAGTCGGACTAAACCTTCAGTTACCAGTAGATCCTACGGTGGCACTTAATAGGTCACCAAACCATCTGAGCTGTGACGGAAGCAATCTAAGAGAATGAACATTGTAAGAAAGGAGCGACTCCTACGGAGCGCCGGATATCCGCAGAGTTAGATGGAAGCTATGTCGACTAGCTGCTGCTAAGCAGAGATAGTGGCTATAGAAAAGAATGGATCAGTAGCTGGTGTAGCCATAGCATTAAGACGTTTGTCCACTATTGGATGCCTACAGTTTCGATGAAGAATTCAACATGCAAGCGATGTTTAAGAAAGATGTACGGCAGAAAAAAAGAAGGCTGGAGAGTAAAGGAGTGCATCCTTGCAAGCTACTTGGAGCCAACAAAACCTAGCCATTGCCAAGAAGAATTTACCAGAGTTGGTTAACGGCGCGCTAGGAGAGAGATGCTGGCCAACATTGGAGTTACTAGTGGTTACTAGTGGATCCTACGGTGGCAAATAATAGGTCAGCAAACCATCTGGGCTGTTACGCAAGCAATCCAAAAGAATGTATATTGTAAGGAAGGAGCGACTCCTACAGATCTTCGGATATCCGCAGAGTTAAATGGAAGCTATGGCAGCTAGCTGCTGCTAAGTAGAGATAGTGGCTTTAGAAAAGAATGAGTCAGTGGCTGGTGCAGTCATAGTATTAAGACGTTTGGCCAATACTAGATACCTGCAGTGTCGGTGAAGAAATCAACATACGAGCGTAGCTTAAGAGAGACAGACGGCAAAAGAGAATGAAGGTTGGAGAGCCAGGGAGTGCGTACTTGTCAACAGACGAGCGAGGTTTAAGAGAGACATACGGCAGAAGAAAATGAAGGCTGGAGAGTCAAGAAGTGGCTCCTTGTAGGCTACATGGAGCCAACAAGGTCTAGCGGTTGTCAAGAAAAGTTAACGCGAGTAGTCCCAAAGACAATTCTAGTGACGCAAGAATTTTATGTGAAGTCTTCAGCTCACCTTTTAAAAAAACTCAGTGTTTAGAAATAGGTTCTGCTTTTCAGACCCAGCAAGTACCTGGTAGCGAGTTCCTTTCCTCTGTACAGTTTGACAAAAATAGTGTCCGTGCTACGATTTCAACTATCAAGTCATCATGGGACCCATGTCCAGACGAAATACCGCCGTTTACTTAAGAATAGTGGCGAAGATATCCATATTCTCCTTTTGAAACTCTACGTTATCAATACAGAAAGGTTAATGCTCGACCGCTTGGAAACATTCCATCATTATGTCAAGGCATAAGGGATGGAGTCTAAAGGAAGTTGGTAACTATGGCCAAATTAACCACACTTCTATTATCCCGCGAGTGATAGAGAAGTTGATTAAAATAGCCCGCATGGGTCACCGTTACGTTGGCGAGCATATAAATGAATCACATCACGGCTTTATAAGTGCTCGGTCTTTTGCAACCTGCCAGCTGGACTTCCTTAATGTAACTAAATAGATGAATAAATATTTTATTCTCGAATGCATCGAGCCATACCAACTCAGGTATGATCAAAAGTTTCCAGCAATTTTGTGACGCGACATATACGTTACAGCGCATGTAATTGGCTGTGGCCAAAGTCTTACAATTTGCAGAAACATTCGAGGTACTCATGGGGAGCAAAGTCAACAGTGGAGTGACAGTACAATGCTTACAAGTGTGTGAAGCGTAAATAAAAATAGCACAATAGTTAGAGTAGGGACAGTATATGAAGACAGAGTAACTGTGTTATACGTGTCAGTAGAATATTGCAAAATGACTAGTCGATATTCCAGTGTGTAACAGTGGGCAGTGACGTTAGTCGGTGGCGAGTCACATGCGCCACATCACCATGTTGATAAACGGGCTTTTGTGGCTTTTATAGGAAGAACGCTTGCCAGGCGAAAACCCACCACGTCCTGGAACACTGTCATCGATTGCCGTGATTGGTCTGGTGCAACTGGCAAAGCTAGATATAAAGAATCTGTTCCCTCAGTTAGTTGCAGTCGAGTGACTTCACTGTTGACGAGACAAATGGCACAGTCAGGTTCCAAAGTGGACGTTCAGGTCAGTCGAGTAGAAAGTATGGTTATGCAGGTAAGTAGAAGTTCCAGTGTATGCTTATGCATAGTTGCCGTTGTGCGAAGAATTCGTGTCCAGCTACCTTCACTAGGCATCGGTGGTTGCATTGTTGGGTGCGGGTGGTTGGTTTGGAAGTGAAGCCATAGTCCAGGTAAGTCCTTGTTCATTATTCGTCCCAACGCAGACCGCGGCAGTTCCTCAATTCCATCCCGCATCTCCCAGATGTTCACGACTTCAGAGAAAAGGGGAAGAGAGGAACAGGCCGAGAGAAGACCAAAAAGACAAGCTTTAGGGAAATCCTACTTTAGGACATTTACTTGAGACTACTGGTGTACCATGTGCAAAAGATATTACGCTGAAAATGTTTCTTTGATTATGCAGAAGGCAGGGCCCGAGGCCAGTGACACTAACCTTTCAGTTATCATTGTTTATCTTATGATACAAAAGACGTTTGACAGGGTACCACACATGCGCCTGATGCATAAGGTAAAGGCTTACGGGGTAGACGGTACTCTATTAGACTAGCTGGGTTCCTAGCTATTAGAACGCAAGCTGTCTTTTAACCTTGAGCAAACTGTGTCCACCCCAACTTTCCGTCCCCAATGGCGTGGTGCGAGGAGCGTCTTTGGTCCCAGCCTATTTTTATTTATATCAATGTACTCTGCAGGCGTTTGCAGCACGGTCGCTCCTTCGTCTTCGATGTCGACGTAAAAGTTGTCTACGTCTTCCCCCTTGGTAATGAATTAGACGCCATTAATAGTAACTGCAAAGACCGCGAAGCACTTGAAAAGTGCTGCGAACACTTTCAAATGACGTTCTCCGTTTCAAAGCTAATGTCATGACCGACAACTTTTCTATACCCGCTGGGTCTTTAACAATAAACGGTATCACTATCAAACAGCATGCCATGAATCAGATCTGCGCTTGCACTACTCCAGGAGCCTCAAGTTAGCGGAGCAAGTTAAGCATCAAGTGGCAAGAGTAAGGGGACTACATTTCCACATACGCCGTTACATAAACCTTGCAAATGCAAGGCTAGAACTTTATAAGTGCCATGTCCGGCCACATCTTGAATACTGCTCTTTTATATGCAGCAACCTACGGAAGTCGGACCCCGTTCTGCTTGAAAAAGCTCAGCGGTGCTTTACGAAGATGTTGACTCCATAACAACAAGCGCTGTTTACTGACAAAGGTGCGAAGACCCCAAAATTCTGCACCTATGACAAAGGCGCATTATCCTTAACCAGTGTTTCTTACATAAGCTAATTCATAAAAAGCTGCACAGTAATATCAATTGTAAATAAATAAATAAATAAATACTTTATTCTCGACTATGCGAGGCACGCCCATGGAGGCATGATCAGGATCTCATTTGAATCTATACTCCGTAACAAAGGCCACTACTTTACCCAGCTAAGGACAAAAATAGACTTTGAGCTCGTTTCTTCTTGGTTGTGTACAGGAACATATGACACTGGTTGCCATCCAAACTACGAAAAAATCCAAAACCTGCAGGCATTCAGGAAGGGGATACCAAGATTTCTGTGGTTTGAGAATATACAAAGCATCTAGTATATCTGCGATTCGCAAGACCACAGCTGCGATACTGGCCCTGACGTAGCTTTAGGACGCCCAAGTATTAGTGCGTGACACCTAAGCACCGAGCTCACAACTCAGCCACGTTCCATGTGGTTACTGTGGTAACACCTAAAAGACATTAACGGTATCCGTCGCACTTATTTTCTAGGTTTTAAGAATAGCAATCCGAGTGCAAGATGACTTCAGTCTTCAACAATCTCTTCTTGACCTGCTTGAGTTCTCCAACAAACAATACCGCCTTTTGATTACACTATGAAAAGAGTAGACGCTACCACAAAAACTTCCTGTAAGGGATAATAAGGGATACGCCCATGAATTGCCTCCATACATGACCCTTGATTTTATCTTATCCATTACGGCAATCAAAATCCCAGGAGGTCTCATTCGGATCAGTCGCAGGCATTGTACAGATGCCACCATTAGAATTTTGAATGCAAAAGATGTTTGTCCATTACTGCTTAGTTCCGGACGCGCTCCGGTTCCCTCACTGACACCTTGGTTCAAAGGCTGCATGGACCACTTGGTATCCACAACCATCCGGCTTCTCTTATTCTATGGTCACTTCGTTGATATTTGAAAACTTCAACAAACAATACAGCCTAGCCTACTGGCTGGCAGGCTTGCAAACCCGTAAGTATTTCTCATATGGGATGATGCAGGGCAATAACGAAGCCATCCGAGAAGGCGAACTTCAATCCTTACATCTTACCTGCATCTTCATTACTTGTCAGCAGCTTTATATTTATCACTTTCCAACTTCTTAGACCACTGGGTCTGTGGAAAAAGTATAAGGCTTATGACCTTTGATGTAGGTCTAGTAAATTCATCCTACCAGACCAAAACCCTGCATAAGATGTTAAAAGCGACTGTTGCTACCGATACACCTAAGGTTGGCATTAGAGTTGTCCAAAACCGTCTAAATACCGGTTTTTGATGAACGTTTGTGTGTCTTCAAAGATGTCAATTGCTAGCTGGCCTTGATTGCTTCATTGTCCTTACACCTGAGCACCAGCTACTTTACCCCGCAGGTTCCAACTACTATCAGGATGTACGTAGCAAAATAAGGTATATAGCTTTCATCTTGGCGATAAAAAGAGCAGTTTAAAAGTTATAGGCCCTAGAAGCAGGGATTTTGCTTACCAATTATCTTCCCTTGGCCACATTTACTTAGCTCTATCTGGTATGCATAGGTCTGCCACGATTGGCAACACTAGTGGGCAGGCATAACGAGAACCAGAGCGTCTTCTTTGACTGACTTAGCTAGCACCACATTCGCATTGAAAGGTTCCCTTTCAGTGGCACGAAATCCAACCAAGGACAGAGAGGCCCCTGTCACACTGGCTGGTTACAGATCAGAAAAATTTTAGTCATCCTCTTGCTTGCTCTGCCGCCTGTGCGTTATGTATCTTATAGCTAGCTACAAAGACCATCACGTTTTATGCGTAATTATAGGTGAACAACCAGCTCCCAGTTTTTTTAATAAACTACTCTTGATTTATCATATCAGTCTTTGGTCATGGTGATAGAACAGCTCTTGCCAGGAAGACAACCAAGGAAATAGCTTGTGCAGCAGTATAGAACAAATTAACATGGCCACCTGAATGCACACCACTGGCACTTGCTTCAGAACTTAAAACTAGTGAGAAATAACCCGAAATCAATCAAAGAGCTGCGTAATTGTGTGCACCCACTCAGCAACGGTGTCCGAGGAACGCTTGTTGCATGTTCGGTGGGCACCCGATGGGTGACCGATCAAACGCCCGTTGGGCCACCGAGTGGCACACAATTGTCTCTTTCATCGGGCGCTCGCGGAGAACAATAACATGGCGCCCCTATTAGCATGCTCACATTTCCCCCATTTCCAGCCGTAACGGGAAAAGCCTAGGCGCATTATCATTCTTCCTATATCACTGAAAGCACGTTAATGCGATGGCCCACATTGCATAATATGAACACAACACAGTTAGCAAAAACACAATGTAATATGGAGTAAATAAATTACAAAGCGGAAGCTTGCTGTGATAACGGTTCTGTTTTTGTTTCTGTATCCAAGGTTCACGCTGTTTTATGCTTTGTATCCGACGTCGCAACTTGTCAAAAATATTAGTCTCTGTGCATCCCGGTATGTCTTTTCTCATAATGGCAACTGTTGCGAACATGATTGTAACTTATAACGTAACATACCCAGAACCGCTCTAGCGCGAATGGTGTGTTTGCTATCTTATATTTCTCATGCCCGCCAGAAGTGCATACTGCGAGTTCAAGGACAACTCTACAGTGGTCATTCGCTCGCGCCGTTTCATCCCTTCGCTACTTACGTTTTGCAACGTGGCTGCAAGTGAATGTTATAGAAATGCTGTGAGACAAGCAGTAAAATCCAACAACAGCGCGCTGTCAACTCATGTCCCGCTATCAACTGAAAGCTGAGGAACGTCTGGGTGAATAGGACTAAGTGAGGAACAACAAGTGCTTGGTATACCTGGATATGGTGATAGGCTAATGGATGTTCATTTCCATTCTCTGCATCTGTGCTTAATTATTCCTCCAAATACAGCGTTAGAGGTGGAGGTGAGAAATCCAGGTTCGCGATTTTAACATCACCATGCGTTATGGATGGAGTTGACTCAGAGTCTCGAAACGTTTTTACAGTGCTGGGATAATATAATATCTGGGTACAACCTACAGCTTTCGCTTCATCGCAGCAATGGAATCGTCGCGTCGCTACATGGTAAATCGACTGATGTTAACAAGTGCTGTTCCAAATTTCAGCTTCCAGTTCATCATCATCCTCCCTACGCGTTAGCTAGAGGTGGGGAACACCTCAGCTACTGTACCGCAATACATAGAAAAAAGGAGAAAAAATGCAACTGGTGCAAGCTGGCTGAGCTATCAGTAACGGATTGGCATCGTTCCGGTAAGCTACCAGCCAGCTACTGTGCATCAAAAAAATTACTATGAAAAATTACATAAGTCTAAATAATGAGATCGTGGTTGGAGGGGAGGCTAAGAGGGATGGGGTGGGACAACAAAACTCACAGCACAAACGCCACTGAGGTCGGCTCCTAACCATATCAGCAAGTGTGTCCAACCAAACGTGTTCACCGTCTCTTGGACCCCAACCAGGGAGCCGTGAAGCTCCAACCGAGGCCAGCTCAGAAGTAAGGGCCTTCATTCCTCTCGACCAAGTCATCGCTTGGTCACCCCTCCTCTTCTTCCATCCACACCCCCGGCGCGTAAACAACACACGTCGCGGGAGTCGGTGGGCTGGCATGCGCAACACGTGGCCGAGCCATCGGAGCCTGGTGCGAGAGATAACGGTGCTGAGCGGTTCAGTTCCTTTTCCTGTGCCATAAACAAGGCGTCGAACACGCTTATTGCTCACGCGATGTTCCCACCAGATGTGAGCTAAATTACGAAGGCATCGGTGGTCGAACGTAACTAGCCTCTTCAGGTCCGCTGCTTTAAGCGGCCAGGTTTCACGACCGTACAGTAGGGTTGATCGCACTGATGCATTGTACACTCTACCCTTCAGGGCAAGCGTGAAGTCGCGCCGGCGCCATAAGTGGAGAAGGTTAGCAAAAGCGCCCCGAACGTTTGCTACACGGTTCGTGATCTCATCTTCAATCCCACGAACGGTGACACAACTTCCCAGGTAGTTGAATTTTTGAATGACTCCTAGCTGATCCCCACCAATGGTCAGCAAAGGTGGCGGTCCAGACCAATCTTGGAGGAACGCTTTGCACTTCGAGGGTGAGAAGCAAAGCCCAAAGTGACGGACAGCTAGTGCTAATCTGTCCATTGCCGCTTGGCACGTTTGTGAGCTGTCACAGACCAGGGCAATATCATCAGCATACTCTAAGTCAAGAAGTCGTTCTCCTGGGAGCAGATCCACACCTTCTAACGCGTGTCCTGTGAACCCGATTTCCATGACTTCGTCAACAGCGAAGTTGAAGAGGAAAGGTGACAGCAGTAACAGTTTCCAATTAATCATCTAAAAATGCGTGCAAAAAATCGTTCAGTTACCTTTCTTGTACCACTGTGTATTCGTACTTTTTACGTCACAGTGGACGCAGGTGGTGGCAGGCGGTGCATTAGGAAATCCTGAGATTATTTTGAAGACAACCGACCCAGAGTATTTCTTCATTATTAACCCTACAGGATGAAAGGAGCGCTGCAACCGAGGAAGCTTGAAACTCCACGCTAGACATCTAAAAATATGTAAACGGAGC
>CALYDF020008806.1:0-11322 GCA_944474145.2 Dicrocoelium dendriticum
CTACCTTATTAACGGATAACCTCGAGTTGCAAACTCAAGTTCAAGTTTCTAACGGGACCGGAGCGACAGGACGATCCCGTGAGTGTTCCTTTTTCGGCGGGTCATTGACTCAGAAGTTGGCAAACTTTGAAATACTGATGGACCTAAAACAAAGACCAATTCGCACCCTGTCCAACCAATTAATGCCCACGTATCCTGCCCTACTATTCCCTGCTTGGCCGGTTACGTGAAATAAGAAAGAGAAAAATGTACGCAGAAGGCAAAAGCGAAAGTGGAAAGAGCCATGCAAATGGAACACCAAGATATTTGAGTCATTAAAAAAGAACTAAAAAGTGAAAGTGAGTCAGCTAGGAAAAAGGAAAGGTTTTCTGTTGCCACCCAAGAGCATCGAGCTGGCGCGCAAGACCCTTAACCGTAGGTTCCCTAACCACGTGACCTGGAAGCGAATTCCAGCGATCCATTACTCGGCGCGACAGACGTGTTTCCATCCTAATCCGATCAGACCGTGGTTTATGCAGTTTCAGCGAGTGATCGCTAGGATTAGGTAACGTAGCGAGGCTATATAGCCCTGTCAATTCCGGGACAATCTTACCCGTTAAAATACGATAATTGAGAATTAAGTCTCCTCTTATCCTTCGGTAATGCATAGAGTACATCCCCAAACTGAGCAAGAGTTCAGGATACGTCTGTCCCCCTAGACCCTGCACTAGCCGAGTGCCCAGTCGTAACCACCCCTCCAAGTCCATTTTGTCTCGGTTAAGACATGGTGGACAAGCCTGAATACAATATTCCAGGTGGGGCTTGACGAATGCCGAAAATAGCTTCACAAACAAATTGGCCGTTAAGATTCCGAAAGTGCGGCGGATAAACCACATCATACCAAATCCTCGACAAGCAGCCTTCATCCAGTTGTCTCCAGAATGAAGTCGTAATGCGTGTACGTCTCCTAAATCATGCTGTTGAGTGACAACAAGGAGTTCACCACCGCCGACAACATATCAGGTGGGAGGATTAGCAGCTCCGTTTCGGAGAACAGAGCACGGCCCTACCTATGGGCATCAGTCATAAGTTAGAACATTCTCCGAGCCTATCCAAGGCATGCTGAATTGCCTCAGGACCCCCCGGGATTTCCACAACATTCCAGAGCTTAAGGTCGTCAGAAAACATTAGTGATGACACCCCTAGCTCTCCCGGCGAGTCATTTACATAGATCGCGAACAACAATGGCCCCAATACCGAGCCCTGCGGAACGCCACTAAGGACAGCTTGCCTGAGCGAAAGGCTACGCCTCACCCGTACGCACTGTTCCCTCCCCTCAAGGAAGGCAGACACCCATTGAAGGGCGCGACCAGATATCCCGTAAGATCTCAACGTTAGTGAGAGCCGAAGATGTGGAACAGTGTCAAAAGCTTTCGAAAGGTCAACGAATAGCACGTCTACAGCGTGGCCACTCACTACCGCTTCGGCCCAGCTTTCACCAGCTACAAGTAGATAAGTCTGACATGAAAATCCTCTTCGGAATCCATGTTGCGCAACACTGTGAAGGTTAAATCTATTCAAGTGGTTATCCACCGAATCCCTTATCAGCTCTTCAAACTTGTCTACTACGCTTGTCAAACTGACAGGCCGGTAGTTCGCAGGCAGCGCGCTGTCCCCGCCCATAAAAAATCGGACAGATGATTGCTTCCTACCATTTCGAAGATGGGAGGCAGCTGTCCAGCGATATTGAAAACACGCATGTGAGAGGACCACTCAGCTCAGTGGCCAATTCATGCCACAGCTTCGGAGGAATTGAATCTGGTGCGGAAGCTTTAGAGGGAGTAATGCCTTGCAGTAGCTCGAAGACCTGAGTCGCCGTTATGCTAGGTACAGCTAAACCAGAATCCGTTGGAACTCCTGAAACCAATACAACCTGCGGTAAAAATGTCTCCCAAGCAAAGACCTCAGAATACTGATCACTAAGTATACAAGCCTTTTCGTTGTCAGTTTGCGCACGGGTCCTGTCTGCTCGCAAGAACGCTGGTATAGACAGTTTTCACCGCTGCATCTTGTAACGTAAGCAAGAAACTTCTTGGGATTAGCTGCGGCCGAGTCCGCTAAACCCTGCTCGTATTGGAGACGAGCAGTGCTCAGGTGTTGCTTACATTTATTTATAATCTCTCGATAACTGTCGCAGGTACTGGCCGATGGAGCTGCTTGGTAGGTTCGCCAGCATCTAGACCGTTTCTTGAGTAGGTACATGCCTGTGGTATTTATCCATGGAGGCTGTGCCCTTAACCCTCTTTGCCTCATGAGCGGAATATAGGTAGTGGAAACCTTCGTAAGGTATGTCTTAAATTTATCCCAGGCTAACTGGACAGAGTCAGCCATTGAGATCTCACAGTTCAGAACTGAAGCCTTAGCTCGCATTGCACTAAAGTCCACCCGCCAAATATTCGGAAGTAATTCAATAGCGGTCTCTTGGTATCTTGAAAGAGCACATCGAAAGAATATGTGTGCGTGATCGCTGGACCCTAGAGGTGCACCGCATGAAAAGTCAGTCACGAACTCGAGGGACTTAGCGAAAACTAAATCTAAAGTAGATGGTATTTGGTTGTCCATATACCTAGTGGGGAATTTCACGAACTGGTGCAAAGGCACTTGGAGAGTCAGCTCAAGGAAGTCTGCACCGAATGTTCCTAATGCCGAATTACAAGAAAGATCGGCCCAACAGACTTCCGGGAGGTTGAAATCCCCTAGTACTAAACACTTATTCGCAGACTGAGTGCGAATAAAGTCAAGTATCCCCTTGGAAGGATTTCCAGGACTTCTGTATATCACTATAACTGTAAACTGGGTAGAGGAAGTGCACAACACAGCCGATAGGGCTTCAACAGTCTGAACCGACGACTGGAATGTGCAGGTCCTCAGCACATCTAAGTTCCAGCTCACATACAGTACAGCGCTTCCGCCTTGGCGACCAACGGAGCGATCGTTGCTAAGCAGCGCATAGCCAGGTAAACGTACATCACCGTCTGTGGTATGTGGAGACAACCACGTTTCAGTGAAAGCAAGTATGTCGGGACGAGATTTGTCTACAGTTAGACCCAACTCGTGCAGCTTGTTCCTTAGGCTACGCACGCTGCTAAGTACTACCTCAAGGCAGTCAGCACGACCATCCCTGGGTCGTGCGCCATCAGGATGGGTTCTGCTAAGCAAACATATCTTCCGGATGATCACCTGAAAAACCCACCAGACGGCGGTCTTGCTCACCAGCCGTCGGTATGGTTTTGAGGTCTTTAATAGCCTCCTTTAACTTCAGTTATCTGCCGGTGGAGGGGCTGGCTGAACGCTGACACCACTATCCCTAAGTCTGAATGCAAACCGCAGTAATGATTTGCGTTCCTCCGGGGTAGAAAGGACCACGCGAAGTGGTCGGGGTCGTGGATTTGGTATAGCGATAGGGACGTTCCACAATCTGGTCAGCTTTCTGACAGTGACACCAGGGAAGCTAGGTGGAAGCAGCTTGCTGACACACAGTTTCAGCCACTTGATGACATCCAAGATGCGTTCCATTGGGTGATCCGTCGCAGATTTAGTAACGTTACGGAATATAACGCTACTATCAGTGAAAGGGTCGGCACGACGGGGAGTGTTTACCCCACGGGCCTTGGAGTCGACACCTATACCAGCTGCTTACACCACTGGCGGTGGGACTGTCCCTGTCTTCACAAACGACGCCGAAGCAACGGTAGTGTAGGCTTTCCACTCTAACGCCGGCGTCTTTACTAGTTCCTGGGTCTTCAAGCGCCTTCGAAGCTTTGCCAGCAGATATAGTCCGCTTCTTCTTTTGGTTCACTGGAGCAGGGGCCGTTGACTCTGTATCGCATTGAGCAGTTACCAGCACTTCGTCAGGACGGGCTGGTTCACTGGCAGCCGAGACGGTCAGCATCTTTTGAAGGTTCTGTGTACAATCATCAGACGACTTTACGACTGTCAAAGACGGCACCTTTTTCGATGCCATGGCAACTAATTCCCTAAGTTTAGCAGAGGGCTTTGGTATTTCTACACCCTATTTTTCTTTACTTTGATTGGCTCATGAGGATAGCCAGCAATGCTACCTGGATTGACCGGTAAGATGTGCGACTTCCTGACAGAGTGACGGACTCCAGTGGATGGATCGTCAGCAATGTTGCCGTCTATTGCAGTACCTTCAATCGAAATATGCATGGAGTTTAAAATCAAATTCCTTTTCGTATCGAGAGACGCAATACAGGCGAGTTTAGCTATTACCAACTCGACATCTGTCAACCTTGAAGTCAGCGCTGAAAGTTTAGCACCGGTGATAGCCGGGCGCGTCGATCTTTGAGCGTAGCATTCAGCACAGCTGAAAAGAAAGTGAACTCTTGATGATAACATTTTAAACTGGTCAGCTTGTAGGCCGGTACAGCCTTCGTGATAGCAACGGCAGCAGACGTGACACTGCATACCACCAGATAAATCTGGTACTGGGTGTGAACAGTTAACCTGTCTGCAAGCTGAAGTGGACACATCAAACGAAGACCCCATAGGTCCATCCGTGTCGGTGTTTAGCGAGACAGCGCATGTTCTTGTGGAAAAAATAGTAGAACAACACGTATACAACAAAAAATGACCGCAATATAAAAGCAAAAACTGGATGCAATAAGGGATTAAAACTGGAAACAAGGGGAAAAATTAGCAGTAAGCGCCAAAGACGCATTGGCCAGTAACAATTTAATCGCTCCAAGATATCTTGGATTAGAGAAAATTTGACAATAGACAAATTTGATTTCAAGTGTTTATTCAAACACTGTTCTCCACATTAATTCAGCTGAAAAGAAGGATCAGTATAGCACGCCAAAAAATCGAGCTACCGCGTAGCACTCAGAGTTAAGGAATGAATTTAGTCGCAGCGAACATTAAAAACATGTTTTGTGCAGTAAATAATGCTTAAAATAAAAGCTAAATATCTTAGTCCGAACATAGCTGCGTTACAGTACACGATGAGAGCAATATACCACACTACTTGAACTATTTCTCGGGTTCTGGAGCGATTGCCAATAACGCAGGCAACGATCTTGCTACCAATGCCGCATAGCTTTGCACGAGTATACGGTGCAAATAAGAAAATTATAAAAGTGGCTCATTGCTAGCTGATCTTAATAGCACTGCCTATCTAAAAGTGTGCAGTATATTTCCAAAGTAGCAATACTTAGGACGTACGACGCAGTGGCCGCAACACACACTTTCAAGCGTAGGTATTAAAACCTTGTCAAATATGAGAAAAATATACATGGTAATGCTCGTATGGCATTATAGTACGGTTTGCTGGCGTGAAAAATAACGTGCCTCTTTTAATTAGGCCATGGTCAAATGAACCTTTTGTGTCGTTTTCTGGGGCTAGTTGGTCGAAGAAACGACCTTGTAAGTAACATCTCAAAAATTATTTACCTTTAAGCATTTGATAATGTTGTCCCGAGACTACCAGAGCCTGGGCTACATGGATAAGCCAGGACAGCCCGGTTTCCATTTGACTCGAATGAGCCTGTATACCCCATCAAGTTGTTAGACAAATAGGACGTAATTTAGCAAGTGTAGTTCATTTTATGCATCCCTTTACATGGACACTGACTGACAATAAACTACACGTGTGTACCATAAAGAATAAAGTAATGCGTATCCACGCAGTTGGTAGAATGCTTCTAACCGTGCAATTCGGTATAGCCTGCATGGGTGGAGTCTCATGTACTTTGCTTTCTATGGTTAGAGTTTCCGAGATGTGAAGCATTATTGAGCCCCATTTGTTGGGGCCCTCTACTGTGCAACGGTTTGCACTTTATGCGCTTTCTCGCTCTAATTTTGGGGGTTCAGTATGGGTGACAACCATGCAAAAGCGGGCTTTACTTACACAAGCAAGCACGTCGGTGTGTGTACTGGCAAGTGCTATGCTAGTACGCCAGACAGCATAAATGAATAGTGGTATAAGTCAGGAGAAGCAAAGAACACAAGAAATGGGTTGGTCTTCTACTTACCTCTATGCATGATGCAGGGTGGGTAATGGAGCCAGAAAAATATCTTTAACGGAGTACTTAGCTAAGTACCAAGACTAGCATTTTGTGTTCGTTTTGAGAGGCACCAGTAGAATCAGGAAAGCAACTGGTCTGTGATCCCGTAGGAGACTAGTTTTGTAAAGATACCAGGAAAAGGAACCCCGTCGAAGGCCTATGTCAGGTCAAGAAATGTGACTACTAGCGCACGTTTTATATCCGCTCTTTGTTTCACGTCGTTTAGGAAAGCAAACTGAAACCTCTGGCGCGAGCGAGGAGATAGTAATTGATGTTGGGACTTAGGGAGGATGTTACGCTCCATCAGGATAGTTGGCATTCCCACGTTAACAAGTTGCTACATGGTTCTAGATGTTATAGCCGTGTGACTAATTGGTCGGTAGTTGTCCAGCTTTTGACGACAAACTTGCTAGTGTGTTGGCACCATCACCGCAGGCTCCCACATAGCTGGAAAGTTCCTACTATTCCTGGAAGGTGTAAACAAGTTAAGGAGGAAAACAGGTATATCCGGACCGCCTAAAATAAGCATGGCTGAAGGGACACTATCTGGGTCGAAGCAGTAAGACAATTTGAGTGCCTTTAGTACGCGGTTTTAGTGTGCACGTCAAAGTCTGTAGTACTCAGTTCCTCCTCAGTTTTTCAGGCAGCGTAGCCGGTAGTGACAGATCAAGGCTTGGTAAACGTGTTTATTGCATGCTTCACATGTAGTTACAGGGTCAAGGGGTACAGTATTTTCCGGAAGTAATAGTGTGTGTATGGAGTTTGGTACTGCGTTGTTACGACATCATAGTAACGTCGTGAAGGCTTTGGCGTTATTCGTTATGCTCAACACGACACGTCCGGATGATATGAGTTCTTTGCCACGACGTTTCTCCGCTGGGCAATGCTTTCGTTCATTAGTATTCAAGTCTGAAAATTGTGTGTTCGCCTACATTTCAAGCGCAACCACTTGAGTTTTGCAATGGATTTATTTGCATCAGCAGTGCCAGTTGGCCAGGTATTGCGTTTCTTTTGCATTTGGGTAACCAGATTAAGACTGTGAGTAAAACGGTTAAATAGTTCACAGGTGACTGTATCAACCTTGGTAGCTAGGGAAAGCCATTTCAGTCCCAAGGTTGTGTGAGCAAATAGAAGCCTTCCCAGTTTGTTTGTTTCAATGGTCCGAAGGTCGCGCATTAATTAGATTTGTGTGGGCAGTGTGCCGTATAGACTAAAGGTGAGCTGAGCCACCTTGTGCTCACTACCAGTAAAGTGTTTGCCTTGCCAGCGAGAAAAAGTTCAGCGACTTGTTGCCGCTCCGATAGGACGCTTTTTGTCAATGTCTGCTCTATTCGCTCAAGCCCGCGACAACATCGTTCGACCACTTCCGCCAGACAAAGGCGTGGTCTAAATTCTGACCATCGTGGATCACGCTACTGTTTGGTGTGCAGTTGTTCCAACTCCCACGTAACCGCTGAAAACATAACACGTGCATCCTTTAAAGCTGGGCCGCTTCACATACATGTCCAGCCGCGGTGAATATTGACCGTGGTCCAAAAGTCGAATCGTCGGTTTTCAACTGTCTACGCAATCCCCTTGGATGTAAACGCTTCCGGACAACTACCTACAATCTTCGAGCAAACGGAATGATGGAGCGCATCCACCGATAGCTTAAAGCTTGGCTAAGTGCCGCGAATGCCCTTAGTCGGTCAGAAGTTCTGCTAATGGTACTACTCGGCATTCGATCAGCCCTGAAAGCCGATCTCGAAAAGTCCAGCGCTGTACTTGTCTATGGATAACCAATCCGATTTCCGAGAGACCTCTTCTCTGAAAGCCCGAACGCTCCTCGCTACGACGTGCACTAGGCTTGGTTGCTGGCCACAAACATGCGCCGCAGTAACTCGAAGGTAGTACGGTAACAGCATCGCAAGTCTTACGTTCCCAAAAGTCTTCACCACTGCCATTTGACTTCATTAGCATTGATGGTCTACGCAGACCACTCGAAGGACCTTATGAAGGTCCGTTCAAGGTCCTACAACGTGACGGGCGCTCTTGTCGTCGAACGCGACGGCAATTGCGAAACCTTCTCTATCGACCGCCACAATGTTGCTTACGAGGAACCGGGGTCGATCGGCGACGCCAGTCCTTCGTCCTCTGATGAAACAATCCAACCACTGGTAGAGGAAACGTCTGCAAACAGCCATACAACAATGGGAAACCTGCCTCCTGAGCCATCCGACTCAGCCACGCTTAAAATGGTTATAAGATATGGTTGTCGGGTTAACTGGCCGACACGTTTCCGTGTACGTTGGTTTAGCATTTTTGCTTCTAACAGCGATTGTAGGTTTTCATGCGCGTCTGTACCCTTCGAAAACCGCAAAAATACGCAGAATGTTTTGTACACCCAAAAATATC
Organism: Dicrocoelium dendriticum; assembly: GCA_944474145.2. NCBI lineage: Eukaryota > Metazoa > Platyhelminthes > Trematoda > Plagiorchiida > Dicrocoeliidae > Dicrocoelium > Dicrocoelium dendriticum. The sequence goes on from CALYDF020008806.1 coordinate 8,460, forward strand.
GCAACCGGTTTTGAAAACCAAAAGGAAAAATCGGTGAGAACGTTTTGAAGATCGACAAAATGCGTAGTGTTCTTAACTTTTCGCTGTCTTTTCGGTAAGTGCTTTTCCCGTCCGTTACTTTTGCCTCTTCTGCATGCCTGATCTCATCCGTTACATTTTTCCCTTTCATGTTGCGAGCCGGTAAACACACATTCGTGGTCGAACACGTGATCGTATGCTACGGACGTTCTCTCCTTACCTTTTTCCGGCACCTGAACGAAGGACAAGGGTGGGAGCCCGATAGGGTCAGTACGCTTGCTTCTCCCTCAGCAGCTGCACCAGGTTTTACCGTCTGGCCTCGCAGAAGACTGGCCCGCGACGGACAGTCCTCACGTAGTTCGATGAGTCACCAACGGTTCCCTTCTAATAGGGGCTGTGTATTGAACTGGAGTTTGTGCTGTTGGTCTGTGAAAAATATTGTTAAAATAAATATCATTATTTACATAGACAACTAAGTAAGCCTGCCTGTTCGCACGAGGCCTGCGTGTGTCGGCGTCACACAGCTGGATAGCAATCGCGCGCTTCCGGCTTTTCCGCCACGAAGCGCGTTGCTTCGTGTCGGCTGGAGAATAGACCTTTCCCCTAGCTAAAACCAGTTTTATGGCGCCTTCAGTTACCGGGATTTTACTTTTCGACAATAAACGGATTTTGCGCTAGTATATCCATCTTTTTACGACATCCTTGGGGCGGGACGAAGCTGAAGGTCTAGTGACCAAACCGTTTTGCTATAGGTCTAACGCGCTGCGCTCGGGTTACAGTCTACTCTTTGGTCGTGGGTTTGAATCCCCTTTCTATCCATTGAGTACACAGCTACCTTGGAAATCGACTTGAGAGCTGCCTCCACATTCTCTTCTTGCCTGTGTTTACTTTTCCTTTCCTCTCGTAACCGGCCCAGCTAGGACTGCTAGAGCAGGATACGTGGGCATTAATTGGCTGGACAGAGTGTGATGCGATCATTGTTTTAAGTGCACCGGTATTTTAAAGTTTGCCAGCTCTTGGTTCAAAGGCTTGCTGTATGAGGAACTTTCACGTTTTGTCCCGCCCTCTAGTTGTTCAGGTTTCCAACGAAGTTTGTTGTCGCTAGAACATTTTTTTCACGGTATTCACTAAGTTCATTTCGTCAACATTTTGCTGCCCTGTTCTTAACGCCCCTTGCTATGGACATGGTCCGTGGATGTCGTCTTAATGTCACTATCAATGGTGTGAGAACAGTAGGGTGTACGCTGTCCAACGCTATAAGTATCAGCAAAAACTCATCTGGTACAACTATACCATGCACTGGTGGTCTAACAGAAAAAACATTTCTCTGGGTTCCCTAATGACTGGGCTTTAAAATGACTTGCCGAAGCGCAAAATGATTTGCAGCCTATTAGAACCAATTGCTGCTAAACTGGCAGCCCTAGAGGCTATACTTTACCAGACGACATTATGAAGGTTAAGAATGCGCAGTTGGCTGGACGATTCTCAAGCATGATTAGCACCGAATTAGTGAATCGGCTAAAATGTCTTAAGGAAGCGTTATGTCGGAACTTGCACAAAGTGAGCCATTTCTAGAAAATTCGAAAACTAGCTATTTCGAACCACTTCCTGCTTTGGCAAGGTCATCCGTACAAAATAGTTTCCTGGCTCCATTACCCACCCTGCATCATGCATAGAGGTAAGTAGAAGACCAACCCATTTCTTGTGTTCTTTGCTTCTCCTGACTTATACCACTATTCATTTATGCTGTCTGGCGTACTAGCATAGCACTTGCCAGTACATACACCGACGTGCTTGCTTGTGTAAGTAAAGCCCGCTTTTGCATGGTTGTCACCCATACTGAACCTCCAAAATTAGAGCGAGAAAGCGCATAAAGTGCAAACCGTTGCACAGTAGAGGGCCCCAACAAATGGGGCACAATATTGCTTCACATCTCGGAAACTCTAACCATAGAAAGCAAAGTACATGAGACTCCACCCATGCAGGCTATATCGAATTGCACGGTTAGAAGCATTCTACCAACTGCGTGGATACGCATTACTTTATTCTTTATGGTACACGCGTGTAGTTTATTGTCAGTCAGTGTCCATGTATAGGGATGCATAAAATGAACTACACTTGCTAAATCACGTCCTATTTGTCTAACAACTTGATGGGGTATACAGGCTCATTCGAGTCAAATGGAAACCGAGCTGTCCTGGCTTATCCATGTAGCCCAGGCTCTGGTAGTCTCGGGACAACATTATCAAATGCTTAAAGGTAAATAATTTTTGAGATTTTACTTATAAGGTCGTTTCTTCGACCAACTAGCCCTTGAAAACGACACAAAAGGTTCATTTGACCATGGCCTAATTAAAAGAGGCACGTTATTTTTCACGCAAGCATACCGTACTATAATGCCCTACGAGCATTACCATGTATATTTTTCTCATATTTGACCAGGTTTTAATACCTACGCTTGAAAGTGTGTGTTGCGGCCACTGCGTCGTACGTCCTAAGTATTGCTACTTTGGAAATATACTGCACACTTTTAGATAGGCAGTCCTATTAAGATCAGCTAGCAATGAGCCACTTTTATAATTTTCTTATTTGCACCGTATACTCGTGCAAAGCTATGCGGCATTGGTAGCAAGATCGTTGACTGCGTTATTGGCAATCGCTCCAGAACCCGAGAAATAGTTCAAGTAGTGTGGTATATTGCTCTCATCGTGTACTGTAACGCAGCTATGTTCGGACTAAGATATTTAGCTTTTATTTTAAGCATTATTTACTGCACAAAACTTGCTTTTAATGTTCTGTGCAATAAATGGCATTTGCGTTTAATGCACGAAGTTTTTGTTTTATA
>CALYDF020008807.1:0-11324 GCA_944474145.2 Dicrocoelium dendriticum
AAAGCCATCGAGACAGCCGTATGGTAGTGAGAATTGGCTACTTCTATCTATGGTTCTGAGCGCAATAGGTATCTGGTCATCGTGTTCTGCAAAGCATGTCTGCTGTCAGATAACAACGGCTTGTCCGCAACGATGGTGTCATACCCGAGTCCTAAGCAGTAGTAATCAATCACTTACCTTAGAATAACATATAACTCCGAATAAGCTGCTTTTGGCTTGTGCACGCGCTACGTATACGCAGTCACCTCTTTTCGTTGAGGAAATTTTTACTATATGAAGGATGGTGCAAGGATCGAGGTAGAAACTGGAGTCACTGACTTTGTGTTGTTGGTCCGTTTTTTCTTTCATGTTGGGGTCAAGTTTTGTGCTTGGCTGTAGACGTTGAATGACATGGCTCGCAGTCGGCACCAGTGGCGTGTCTGCTGTCGCTTGCTAATCCGATTGCCAGTTTAAAGGATGTTCGGTGCTTAGTTATCTGTGGAATAATGGGTAATTATGACGCGGGGCAGTGGATGCGTCAAGGAAACTGTCACGTCGGTGCGACCTTTGCTCGTTTAATCGGGGTTAAGGATCGTAATCTGGTTGGTGTATAATAAATGCGTGGGTTGTATCCCGCCCGCGTTTACAGTTTACCAGATCAAAGGTGTATAAAATGGTGTATAAAGAACGATATCTGGCGCCATATTGACTGCAAATCCCTGAGCATTCCGCTGGATAGCGAGCGGGCTATTGAGCCGGTGGTGAAATTGATACCCCTTGGGTCAAATCACGTTTGTGTTTCAGAAGGCAAGTCGCATCATGGAAGGGTCAGCATTGCGTTCATTTTTTTAATGACAACACTGGCGTTTGATTTACCTATATTCTGCGATTTCTAATCCTGGTAGTTATTCTAACATATATATATGTAACCAGCCATATCCACATATATATCGTTGTCACAATATATATACACATATATATATCATTAGACTAGGTGTGATGGTAGCAGTGGGCGTCAGCTGATGATTTGTACTTCCTTACTTTGGGTCTCATTTCGGTGTTCTTTTTCCAACTTTGGAAAATAAGCGCTAAACCTTAACCATGTTCCATGTTTTGTGTGACAAAGTCTAACGTAAATCTTAGGTTTTAACTTGTTTCGGCTTTTGTTTCGTTTAATGATACCAGTAAACCTTTATGCATTCCACGTATTGGGCATATTCTGTTACATGAGCTACATGTTCGTATAACTACATAAGGCAAGCTGAAACCAAACTACAACGGATGCATGTCGCATGCGACACCTTGGGAACCATGCGCAAACTTGCCCGTGGAACAGTACACTTTATCCTATGTTAAAAAGATCACTGCAAAATGAATCAGAACTTTTCTTAGTGATGCACTACTGTTAGACTTTTGCAACCGGGACATGAGTTAATTTCTAATACGATCCAATCAGTGTGCGGGTTACCGGCAGTGCATATATTTTATAGCAAATGCAGCATGTTTTACACATTGTTCCGATATTTATGTGCGATGAAACATATTGTGATAAATTTAGTGAATAAAAGATTTTGGAGAGCTACGTATTTAACCAAGTGAACACCCGACTACCTAAGCGTTGTAACGCAATTACCCGAAGCAGTTTTCCCATCAAACACGTGTTTTCCCAAACTGTAATTAGCATGTGAGCTTCCGAGAGAAAGGGTGCCACTCCTCACCGTTTAACTGATCAACAAACGCGGGAAACAAAGAAAAGCACATGACTGATGACATTCCTTACTGCCTTTGTTTATATTTCCAGCAAACATTAGGCAGGCATTGGTTGTTAACAGATCGATGAAATCGTTGCTCGCTGTGCGTCGCATTGTCAATCATCATCCGAGTGTCATAGGTTATATTTTGTCCAAAATCTGCTGTTGCGAATAATGATTACGATGTTTCCATTACATATACCTATTGCATTCTCACAATGCCTTGCAAATTTACTTGGTCAGTTTTGACGCAATTAACATTAAAAGGAAATCAACTATAATTTTGTATTTTGATGAGACTGAAATGTTAGGAACTTTAGTTGTCGCTAACAGAGTAAGAATATTGTTATTATTTTATATTAGTAGTGCAGACGTAATGAGACAAATCCTTAGTCTAGATTGAAAATCGGTAAGCAAAACTAAATTAATAATGCATGCCAATTAAGTAAATCTTTACGCTTAGCATTGATAACTTACCTATATTTCAAAAGAAAACCAGATAACTACTTTAAAATTGGGAAATTATAAGATATTGTACGAGAAAACGAGTATAGACGAATAGGAGAGCTTTCGATTACTCATCCTGCAATAGATGAACAGGGTCCCATAATACATTTGATTAACCAGCAATGTATTGAAAGCACTTTGTGTCAGCGTATAAAAGGACAATTTGCATAACTTGCATGAGGTTTTGTCAGCGACTGTTGATGATGAGAAATTATGAGAAAAATGTACGCCGTTATTTATCAGTGGAATAACTCAGTATGTTTCGTGGTTACGGATCGAGAAATATTTGTCAAAGACAGAGCTTGTAGTTGCAGAAGAGCATGACAGATTCATTGCGGCACTTATTGAAGGGTTGGAAATATCGGGATAACGACCACTAATAAATCACATCCAGCTTGCTTCCTAGAACCGTTACGTGTAATAAACATTGAGAGGTATTGGTGATATTTTAACGCGCTAATAGATTAAAAGATGAAAGCGAATTGTGCGGTTCAAAACGCTACAATTAACGTGAAGAATATGAGGATTTTGCGTTTGGCTAGAGGGAAAGAGAGAGAATTGCGAAGCGTTTGCTTATCAGATTGTACACCATATTTTTAAACATCATTCAGCGCAAGCAATAATAAGCTGTCGGTACTTCCAGTAGTGTTTTAGTGAATAAGCGAGAGAAGCCACACAGTTTCACATTTCACATCAATGCGGATACTATGGCGTAGACAAGTTTATCACAGTATACGTCGTGGAACCTCTCGACATGTAAGAAAACTGATGAGATATTAACCAGAGTTCTAATCGAGATCTTATGTGGAGCATTAGTTGTAAGATCTTCAGCATGAAAGTCTTGCAGGCAATCTTACTGCGTGGTGAGTGCGTCGGCGCAGTACTTCAAAGTATTCGGTGCGGACGCATCGCTGCTACTAGCTTTCCTTGACTTTGACTTCATGAGATCCAGGTAAATTACACAGCTTGGAAGGGAAATTGTAGCATCCTTAGCAAATATAAGGTGAAGTAAAGTAAAGTGAGAAGAATGTTTCTATTTGGGGGGAAATGTAACTCAGGATTAGGTTAATTTTCCGCAACCGTAGCAAGCTGCTCATTGGAGATTTTAATACATAAATTGGATAATGTTTTACACAGGTCACGCCAGTTATGGGTGTATAAAATAGCTAATGCATCCAACTTTATTACTCATGAAATCGGTTTTGTTGCCAAGGCGTGTCGTTTAATGCGAGCAAAATTTAATGATCTGCAATGTTTTGCCTTTCATTTGCTTAAGTGAAGGTTAGTTTACTCGGTATACTAATAAGCTGATAAGTTCGACCGAATAAAACCGCTCAAAGCAAAACTTGGGATAACCAATTAGATGCTTACAAAGAACAGACACATCTACGTAGATGAAAACGAGAAAATCACAAAGGAGACTCGAGGCTCGGGTCTTGCATTGTTGGATGATTAACACTAGCTGCCTGACAGTTTTGAAGTGCATACTTGCAATGCAATGAACTGGATCTGGTCCTAAACAACAGAACTACATACAAGGTTTCAGTTTTGACAACATCACCGAGGACAGCACATCAACCGATGTTGGTGTGTTGGTGCTATGCATAATTCTCTAATGATAATGTACCAGAAACCACTGAGAAACGTTTGCCTACATTCAATAAAATAGCAGCTTATGTTGTTGTTGAGTAGGAGGAGCAGTACGTACAATGAAATACACCAGCGTTGATGGATGCAAAGACTGACATCCATTTAGTATTCTAATGCATTCCGAGACGGCCAAATCTGATTGGAACATATTCAGTAACTCAACCAACATCACCTTCCGCATCCGAAGTTATTAGCCTTCTTCAAGTATCCGCATTTAACTATGTAGTATGCAGCATAACAGCTGTAAGCTCTGTTATCTACCGATGAGTGATAGAATAGAGCTAGACATGACCAGTAGAATTCGTGTCTTGTCGACGAAACGAGATCTGGGATTCATTTGCTCAGTGCTTTCTTGATTGTTCATAACGTATTCATATTACTCGTCGAAATGTACTTGTAAATTTTCGGGCATATTCAGTGATCTGAGGATCTGATGTAGCACGCCGGAGAGACAGAAACGCATTGGCGTCCACGAAAATACTCCAGCCAAAAACTTTACCAAACATTTTATCAAATGGACCAGTGCGCGTTGCCTAAGGTAAGAATTAGGATCCAAAGAGAATAGCAACGAAAGTATCAAGCATCTGTCTCACCACGTAAACGTAAATTTTTCCAACTTTATAAGCGTTCACCAGAAATTAGGGCCTTGTGGACAAAAATGCTTCAATTAACTGGATAACAATAAAAAAAGAGAATGCATTTTTGTACAATTTCAGGAGAAAGTCTCTAAACATATTTGTATTGGGGTGAATAAAAAACTGTTTTGCTGAAGCGGAATGTTCATATATGTATACACATATATTTATATCACTAAGTAATAAAGCTACATCACCTTCAATACGCATGTATGTGATATATTTTGTTGTTTTGGCGATTTTGTTTATGTAATCTAAAAAGGCTGCTGCGCAGAAGAATGTCGTCATGTCCATCTGATGCCTTTTATATCTTAGCTTAAGTATAAATTGCTTCTGCAGATTGTCCTACGTAAAAACAGTTACCGCACAAGCAATTATCAGGAAGAGTTAAGATTTAGTCGCTTCTAGACCTTAGGTTGAATATTCCTGTTTCCAGCAGCTCATTCCTTGTTAAAATCATGATATTTGCGAATATGTAAACATTAGTTATTTAGCAGTTGTCCCATGTTGGGCGAACTTAATAATGAGGATTTACAATAGTTATTAGCTTCAACAATTACCGCTGGTGGTTTGTGTTAAATTCAAAGAACTGCAACATTTGTAATATAACGCTGTTTTGGAGGGCCATTTTGTGGTGCATGTTGTGTGAGGATTGCGACGCGCAATCTGAAATAGGCCGCGATTCACATTGAACTGAACCTTTGTCAACTCGAGCACTGGTACCTAAGCCATCGTGATCTGGCAGCCAAAGGGGCAGAGATTTCGGTTAACATTCTAATGATCGTGGATTCGTTGTCTGCTATCTCCACCTGATGAGATCAAATCAAATCTAAGTACGGCATGGTTGCGCAATGTTATTGGGCGGGAAACATCCTGTTTCCATTTCTAGCACACTGTTTTCTTTTTTTTTACACCATTGTCTGTGTGGAATACTTGTCAGCGTGTGTGCCTCTGTCAGTTGCTTGATCAATCCCTACTTGAAGCAGCAACATTTAATGAGACAAACCCAAACAGACTAGGAATATTCGCAACTATCGCTTGTTTAGGAAGTTAAGACCACAATTTTAAATATTGTGTATGTATTCACAGGAAAGAACATATAGCTAAAACCTCTATTTCTAGCGTTATAAATGTTTTTGACTTTTCTTTAATTATTTGTGGTTGATTTCTCTCAGTATCAGTTTCACATCGTTTCAGTCCGGTCTACTAGGAGAGAGTTTCCAGCACAGTAGCAAACATATATTCGTAACAATTAATCGAATTTCGCTTATACCTGATACCAGAGGTTGAATAGACTTTTCCAGAATATGCTGCTGCCTTTGCATGAAGGTAGGTCTCACGCGATTATGTATGTTTGCACTATGCGTACCAGTAACAATCGCTGCCATTTATATTTTCTTTCATTCAGTTCTTCAGGGTTTTTAAACATACCTTATGTAACTTTATTTAGATTAGTCAAGCCCTACTCTGCTATCCACCGCCGTTTTATTTATCTTCAAACACGATTATTTTTCACTTTTTGATTTTTATTTTTGCATACAACTTCTGTATTACTAATAATTGACATTTTGGCACAAGCCTTTTGATGCGGTTAGAATTCTACATTAACATAGCTAACCAACTCAAATGTTTGTTTCCAAAAAAGGGTAATTAAAGCTTCACCATCAATACCTTGTCTATGATAAACTAAGTTGTTAGTAAAAGGATTATAGGTGTACTCTTGATGTATTCGTTCTAGCAGCTCACTAGCAATGTTGCACAACATCGAATCCACCAATGCACCAGACCAGCGTTGCAATATTGAGGAACGTCTGTGTTGCGCATTCCTAATTCCTCTACTTGGGATAATAATAATAATGAATATATTAATAATAATACTAAACTCTACCCTGCCTTCAATTGCTATGGAAATGGCGTCTAGTGAGAATTCAAGACCTCGGAGGCTAATCACTATCTATCATACTGTCAATAACTTTGCGTTGTTTTTATTTTCAGTTATACCGTTACCTGCCAAACTGATTCTCAACAAAATAAACATTCTACATTCGTTTTCTATTTATAATCAGCTAATGCTCAGTAGTTCGGCTGCCGCTTTATGGGTGAAACCAAGATGTTAAGAGAAGTATAGTCGATCACAGCTGCAGACGTTGGATGCCTCTCTAATGCGCTGTACCAACGAAATCTTACAGTTGCATTATTCAACTCAACTTTCGACTAAAAATACTATAGGGAAAATTTGTCCTAATAAAATAAACCGGGGTCATCCATTCCACTACGGGATGTTAAAAATACCCAGTTTATTTCACTGCCATGGCATGTTCCTCTTTTCTTCTCTATGCTTCAAAGATATTACACTAAAAACGGCATATTACCTAAACTGTTTAACTAAAGCTATGTGTGTTTATTTACTTCAATAAATTACGAAGCAAGGGCTCACCTTCAATACTGTACTCCAGTTGAACGTCTTGCAACTAATGGACGGTTGTGAGCACAACCGTGAAACGTATATTGTAGTCTCAATTCGAAATATTCAAGCGTTTGTTTGTTGTGAAAATTCTGCAGTGAGTACTGGATGAGGATTACTCAAGTAATGTACTACAGTGGGGATAGGTACGAATCTTCATTTACAACTTATTATTATCCATTTGCCACAACCGCTTTCCCAATGTTCTTAACATGTAAAGCACCCTAGGGGTTGCGACGTCACTGAGTTTGCTTATCGTTGGGTAGTTTCAGTTGCAATTAACTGTTGGGGTCCTTGCTGCTCCAAAAATGGCACCTTTATCAAATAGAAAGATATTTACTGTGCATGCGACTTTAATTTGGGTTATGTGTTCAGTTCAGTGTCTGTCTGTTTGAACGAAGACTCACCGGTGCGCCATCACTTACCTACCTTATCAAGCACAAATTAGATCCGCGAAAGTTAAGTGTTAGATTCTACGTACTGAAAGACTGCAACATATGATTGGGTGCTTATGTTTTCTCACTCATGAAGAAGTGATGGTATAAGTGAATTATAGTTACTCGACGTAATCCATGTAGCCGATTTAGTGGCTTGATGTGTCTGCAAGATGCGCGGTGATGGAAGATTGACGAAATTTAGACCTCCCTTTTCTGATGCAGACCGGATGATGTTCATTCCCCTACGGATAAGTGCCTTGTTGTATAAATAGGAACAGTTGAACGAGTAAACATACATTCATCTGGTGTGGACAGACAGCTTGTTCTTGAGATTTAGCCTATCCATAAGATTGCTGATGAACTGGATTTGCATCCTCGCCGCCTGGAATGTACACCCGTGTTTATGCGAGACAGCGGGATTTAAGCTCTGACACCAGTTTTCCTTCTTTGAGCCATTAGAAGAAAATAGGTTTCCGTTCCAGTATCAGAACTGCAGCTGCCTTCTTTTTCGCCACATATGTGACATTGACGCAACCCAATGGTCAGTCGTTTTCTTTCGGTGTCGAACGTATGGGCTGCAGTACTTCAAAGCAATACTCTTGCCAGCAGATTTTTTCGGCTCGTCCCAAGCCGCACACAGCTATGAAAGTTCATTTGCTGCTCGTTCCAAGTGCATTTCTGTACACGCGAAGTTATTTTACACCACCTTTCAGTCCCTTTAGAGCTGATTCGGGTAAACTAAAAAGTAGGCTGCCCCGCGTTATGTGCCTGGTGCAATATGTTGGCGAGCTCATCGATAGTTAAATTGGCGTATAAAGAATTAAGACATCATTTACATAGTTGCGCCATACTGTAACGCTGCTTATGACCTAGTTCAGTCTATCTTGCTCCATCAAGTTGGTATAGACTATACGAGTCCTAGACTAAGTCATCGCATTAGACGGAATGGAAAACTGTAATCGAGGGTAGACATACTATTGGTACACGCTGCGCAGAGAAAATGAAACGTAGCTTCCTGTTAGTTGGTTCAGTAATTTAAACTAAAGCCAGTAGCCAACATAAGATTGAGTTTCTAATCGTAATGAAAAGGAATGAAATTGGAAGAAGCGCAGTGTCCTACGTGAACGGTACAGTCCAGCAGTTAACTAATCGACAATCTGTAAATGGTAAAATATTTGACACTGGTGCGAAGTAAAAACTAGCTGGTTTCATAATGCGTGTTTGAAGCAGAGGTGCAAATTTCTATAAGGAAATCAGCGTAGGGTATGGGAATAGGTGTATGGCCTTCCAATGGGTAAATCAGTTGAACGGAATAATCAAGTTCCAATGCAATATACAATATGCATGAAAGCTGTGCGAGGAAGCGTCTAAGCTTGAAAGCCGTTGCACCACCATCGCGCTGCCGGTATATATCCCCGTTGAAAAAAACTGAAACTCTACACTTGAGCAATTTTTATGTTACGGCCAGAGTCTGCACGCCAATATTGGTGTGGTTTTCGTTAACGTACAGATATAAGCTATTGTTTAAAAGCTGCATATATTCGTATAGAAGAAGTGACAACTTTAGAGAAATAGTTTAGTTCGCGATGTTACCATCACTCAGGCATCTACAAACTCAAAAGTGTTATTTAGTGTGCGTAAAGCGACTTTTCTACCTACAGGCTCAATGTGATCAACCAGTCAACAAGCAATCAAGTGGTAAGGATGATTTCTCAAGTTCGAAGCACGGTGATGAGGACCGTTGGGCATGTGTGTTTTGATAAAGCCCTAATATGTTGGAAAAACCATGCCCACTGTGTACAGAATATAATGCATCAATTCACCACCAATCTTAAGCTTTTTGAAACATAAGCACAGTTGCTTTTCAAGCTGATTTGTTTTGTTCACTTACATGTCATTTATAAAAACGTCGTTATCCCGCTAAAATCTCGCCCATTTCCTTAAGATAGTCTGCTGGATTTAGGAAGACAGGACAAGCAGTTTTATCTGGACGAGTTATCAAAACTGCATGATTGCTACGCGAACATTGCAGAGTGTAATTTTGCTCAAGATTTATGGATGTTTTGCGCAACCCGCGCTCGCCGATATCAAAAACATATATCATCCACAAGGACTTAAACTCTGCAGCATGCACTTCATAGGAGATCAGTTGCGAAGTCTGTGTGTACTAGTTCTCGAACTGTTCCTTTAATGAATTTTAATAACGAGGAAATCGAGTCATTTGATCAATTCAGTTACCTTGGCAGCAGCATCAGTAAGTATGGGCGCATAATCACATAATTAAGTTCACATATTTCAAAAGCTAGTAAAATCTTCCCGCATATGCGAAATCTCTGGCGTCAAAAAGGGTCTTCATTCGGTTTTAAAGCCTGTTTACAAGTCCACACTGAGGGATGTCTTACTCTATGGCAGTGTGTCCAACCCCCTCGATCCGAAGATTTGATCGCATTTTGGTTTCCGGTCATCGTAGTCTCCGAAGCATCACTGCTGTCGGATGGCAGCAGCTTGTCCGCAACCACAATGTCTATAGACTTGTGCAATCAATGATAATCAGACTAGTTCCCTAAAACAACAGACAGCACTGAATAATTTGCGTTGGCTTGCGAACGCGATAAGTATACCAGGTCATCGCATAATTAGGATTGCGTTTCTTCGTTTGATAGAAGTAGGGTGGCACAAAACGCAAGGTGAGTAGAAGTTGACAGCAAAAATAAATAAAGTCTCTAACTATACAATGTAGAGCTGTTTGTTCGCCTCGCCTTCAAGACTGGAGCCCAGATGATCCGCTTTAGGCTCGGTTGTAGACGTTACATGACATGACTCGTAGTCGACCCCATTGGTGTGTCAGTGTCGTCTCTTAGGAGGACCGCCAGTTTAGACAGGATTTGATGCTCAGTTATCTGTGTAGTAATGGTTGATTATGACACGGAGCAGTGGGAGCGGTAAGGGAGCTTTATCGTCGATGCCCTTTATCTTTTAACAATAGCCAGCAATTTTTGATGTTATTTTGCTGGCCAGGTGTTGGCGCCTCGGCCCTAAACGTTTGCTCAGTGCATTGCGTTTTATGCAAGGTCCCGCTTCCCCCCTATCATAATTCATCGTTAGTTATGTCACCGCGGTTGTATTAAGGCCAAGCCTTAGTCCAAATAGCTGATGTACTGCTGCTGCTGATGATTAATTGCAAGCATATTCTCCTTACTATTATGAATGTAAAACCTCAGCTCAATGGTAGGGCTTGGATGGTGGGAGTTTAAAGCGGCGTACAAGAAAGATGCAAGGTATATCTCTCTGGTTCAATTGGAAAAGTTGCTCTAGGTTCCTGTTCCATTATTGTCCTTATAAGGGATACGTTACTTTGTTTCTGGTTTTGTGATAATTTCCTTAATCGTTTTTACAACTCCGCCTGATCGGTTGCGGATAGATTGGCTAGGACATCACTTACTTGGCTCAGTGAACACTTGAGCTCATGCCTCTTGGAACATTAGAACATTGGTACAATAAGGCTAGCATCCAAGTCTTTTAAGATACCGTGGGATGGTTAATGTAAATTACCTAGATTCAAACATTTGGTAAGATAATAAAACACATAGCTGTGGACTCACCAATCACGTTACTTCACACATAGATTCCTCAGCGCCGATTTAGCGGAGTTTGGTGAACCCAAATTTTGTCTGCGCCTAGTTGTCTCTCGATAAGCGGAATAAAAGGTTAGCAGTGAGCACGTGTAATGTATGCTCGACTCGCTTTTAAAGATAATGACAATCTAGACGCAGAAATGACAAAACCCATGTATCGTTCTCAGAAATAAATGAAAGTAAAAGACTATTGTTTTTACACTTATGCAGCTCACCTGTTGTCTACCACACAAGACCGAATGCATCAAATACAGGCGCTATGAACC
>CALYDF020008808.1:0-11315 GCA_944474145.2 Dicrocoelium dendriticum
ACTTGGGCTAATTACATTCATGCAGGATAAATTTATCAACCTGCTCTATCGAAATACTGGTCTGTTTCAATTCACGCTAAGTAAGGTTGTTAAGGGAGCAGTTTGGATTTGTCATGCAACTAATACCTCAATTTATGTTACCTGTTTTTAACCTCATGTATATCAGTGGGACACTGTCCAAACGGGATCATGAGTTTCTTCCACGCTAAGCGAGTAAAGGTTTTAAAAGTGGTTGGCAACAGCTCCGTTTTTCTTATATTTGCCAGATCGGACATTAGGTGAAAATAAACCTCGTCTTCAATCTATGTACCAACATGGATTGCAGTATATGAGCCTCCTTCAATAACTATAGTAAAGTAGATTACAATAAAGCTGTTCAAACTGTAATTGTTTTTAAAGATAACATGTCTGAACTTAAACCAATATGGCCAAACTAAGGGATAGAGAATATGTTGACAGGTGAATCAATTGGAGAAGCTTCAAATAATTAGCAGCTCAGAACGGCATAAGACGTTCACTGCTTGCTGACAACTACCAGCACACGCCGTATGTAATCCTATATGAAGGTGTCGATATTTTCCTGTTAGTATAGAAATTTGAAATCAAACATTTATAACAATCGCCGATTATAGCATTTTAGGCACCAGATTTGTTGGTTTGAACTAATAAGTACTCTGTTGTCTTCATCTATTCTATAATTAACGAAGGTTGGAAAGAAGAATTGCTGAGCAAAGACATTATCATCACATTTTGATGCTAAATTTCAGTTCTTCTAAAAGGAATTTTCCAATATGCCTATAATAAACAACAACAGTAATACATCAGCCAATTGAACTAATGTTTCGCTGCCATACAACCATAACGACCAAAGGAACAATGAAGAAAAAGGGGAGAAAACCTTAGTGACTTGAGCAAACATTTAGGAGAAAGATGCTTACACCTTTTGTTAACAACACACTATCACAGACAGCTGGATGCCTTACAAAGATAAGGCGGCATCAATGAGACAGCTTCCTTGCGGGATTCACTGTTGTTCGTCAAAATCAGCCCTTATCTGCAGATAACGCAGCACCAAACATAAATTAAAGAGGGTCTAACTAGGAGACTGAAGCAGACGCGTCGCTGGTGTAAATTGCGTGCCATTTTTTATAAAGCCGTTGTCCCCAACCTCCGAGGCTGTGGACCGATATTGGGCCGTAAATCAAATGGTGCCGAACCAGCCAAGAAACATTACATTAACCATTTAATTTACTGTTGTCTACATCTCTAGGGCTTGCGCGTCTCACCATAGACGGGAGATTAACCGGGAGCTGAGGCCGTGCGCGGCATTGGCCTTGTAGCTTTGGTAGAGAGAAAATGTGTGTCAGTCTTCCCTCTGTTCCTCGATGCTTTCGCATGTTTAACAATGTCTGCGTTTTATGTTTGTGTTTTATTTCTCTACGTGGACCATCTGAGTTTAACACTCTCTTTTTTCCACTTTACGTCTAAGTCACTTGTGCTCTCAGGTTCAAACTACAAGTAGCAACATGAACATGAAACAGACGTCGTTAGACACATTCGTTGGGAAAAAGAAAAAGTCTAGTAAAGAGATAGAAAATCCTACTACATGAAAGAAATGATAAATAGTTACCAGCTAATATCGGGTCGAACTTTAAATATGGATTTATTTGAACAATTTATTCCCATTTATCAAATACGCTCTACATATTTAGAGGTGACCGACTCACTAATGCGACAATGAAACCTTCAAATCTGCTTTGCCATTGGAACGCTATGCACCCTGGATTAAAAGATAATCCTCTGAAGAATTTTGTAAGAAAGGAAGGGATAATCGAAGGACGGAATAAATTGCTCAGGGCACTAAAATATTCATATTTGCCGGCTAACCGTATTGTTAAGGATAAAAATTCATCCGCTATTGATAAGGAATTGAGCTTGCCCAAACCAAAGACATTTGCAGTGAACTTTATGATAGGTTTTTTTCAAAAAGCGCCATAAGTGTCTTCGTCGGCTAACATTGTGACTAGGCGAAGTGAGTAAACAACCGAAAACATTGAGACACAATGTTTGGAGAGGATAAATACATAATCGTGGTCGTACTCCAAGTTGACGAGTATACAGATATCGACAACAAGGCAAACTACTTAAAAATGGGGTGTTAACCGTACAAAAACTGCACGGGCAACACCCGATTTCCAACTATTACGGCTGCGGTCCCAGTGATCGAGTGATCATTGTTCACTTCAAGGGGACGCGGTCAAAATCAAAATTGCGAGTAGAAATCCATCCAAACATCCGGCGTTACAAAATGACCTAAAATAACACCACCTGTTTATGTGCGAGATCTTTATCATGGGAATATGCAAGAGAATTTGTTATGTACACTATCTTTGTCAACTAACACCAGACGGATAACAATGTTCAAGTTGTTGGCTGGTTATATATCAGGACAACTAAATTGTTCTACTTGTGTCGGTATGTGAACAGACAGAGCTGCCGCCATGATCGGAATACTGTCTAATCGAACTGCTTAGATTAAGGGGGTTACAACTGAAAGTGAATTTTCGCGTTGCACCATCCCCAAGGAAATGACGGCAATCAGAAATGTGTCACCTGATTTTAACAGCGTATTGATTGAGGTTGCATTTGTTAATCACATTAAAGCACACGCCGTATACTCTTGCCTGTTTAAGAAACTTTGTAAGGAGATGGTCGCTAAGCACAAATGCCTTCTCTTGTACACAGAAATAAGATGAGCATCCAAAGTGAAAAACTAACCAGGGTATTTGATTTACGTAAACCATTGCAAAGATTTCTCTCAGAAAAGAATTCACTAATGATAGCACATTTCAATCACAAGGTATGGGTCGCAAAAATGGCTTATCTCTGTGACATATTCAGCCTGCGCAATGTACTCAGTTTCTTTTCAGGGAAAAACGACAACCGTTTTCAAGTTGGTAAATAAGTTGTCTGCATTTAAAGCTAAAGTAGAGATGTGGGGTCGGCACGGAAACGTAAGCAGATTAAACATGTTTCAAACATAAGCGGATATTTTAGGCTAGACTGACTCCGAACGTTCCTTCTCTCAGTCGGTTCCCGATTACCGATCTGTGCTTTAAAAAAATTTGGGCACCAGTTTCTATACAAATTTGATCCAACAACTGATAAGGTATGGATCCGCGATCCATTATTCAATAAACCAGGCAACTCTAGAACGTCTGTGAAAGCTGAAGATCAAACTGCTGGAGATTGAAAAAGACGCCGGCCTCAAAACTGCGTTCGAGACAACAATGCTGCTGATGTTCTGGGTTAAATTCATTCAGATTACTTTCATATTGCCATCACAGCACTTAAATGTCTATTGCAAATTTCCACATCCCATCTTTGGGAAACGAGGTTTTAAACATTGAAAACAACCAAATAAAAACAACGGAGAAAATTAGAGAGAAACAATCAAATATGGGTGAAATTGTCTCCTATTAATTTCAAATGGAACAGTCACTTTACGGAGAAAGAACTCAGGGTTCCCATAGGTGTAACGTTCTATTGATTTAACCTGTCAAATCACTATAATTTTATTTTTGAGTTTAATTGTTATATTTAAGACATGATCAAATTCAATCAAATTAACATTATTAACTCAAAACTGGCCGAAATATAAATAATCCAGCCTCCTCTCAGCAGCCCGCGGAAGTTACATAACTTTGACCGGTCCGCTGCAATGAGATGTTTTTGTTCCACTGCTGTAACTCCTTTACACAATCACAAAGCGGGCCACGTGGACTCCAGCCCGGGAGGCGAGACGGACCGACGGCATGCAGTTTGATGGTCGGTGACTTCGTTTCTCCATGCCGAGTCAACTTATGCCCGCCGCGACACTTGCGCCACCCTGCATCTGGCAGACTAAACAAGACCCTCCTAGGTAAGCGGTGACCAGCCATACGTCCTAGATGTCTAAGCCAACGCCACCTATTAATGGTTATCCGTTGTTTCAAGGAACTTTCTTAGTTATTACTGTCATGTACTCGCTTACACACATCATCTTTGCGGACACGCTGGTGCCACCCGATACATGCAACGCTCCGCAGGAAAAGATGATCGGTGGCTTGAACAAGCCTCCGGTCTTTAGACCGCTATTTAGAAACAAGTAGAGTTTATGCAAAAATACATTTAATGTAATACTATTCCGGCGGGATACTGGCCAGAAGAAATACCTAAAGTACAATGTATCAGTTAATAAAATATTACTGTTTTTAGTTTTCCTGCATAATCGTTAAAATAACCGTAGTTTGATTGGTTCTTCCCATGGTCTCTAAAAAAAGGAAAAACCAACCAAAAATTAATCATTTTAATGCGAAAAAATGTTTAAATTATTAATTGCTTGTCCGGTAATATTGAGTTTTGTTTACTTTGATATGTCAACTGGCAAAATTTAAATATTTATGATAGGTTAGAAGCGTCACAGCTGTCGAAGTATGGTTGCAAACCATGCGTACATCAAATCAATGAACGGCTACGACTTCTACCTTATAATAAACGTACAGTTCTGCACAGTAGACCAGTACACGTAAACTAACTTCTCACCGAAACCATTAAAGCAATGTATGCTATAAATCTAATTTTCATTAACTGCCTTAAAATCTGAGTGTAATACATAAGATTTTGATGACAACCTTCAAATGAACTATCAAGGATAGGTTTCCAAATCATTGCCTACATTTGAGTTCCATCAGTAAAAAAGTCATTTATCCTTGTTTAATTTTAACTTGTAATAACTCATGAAATGGAATGAACGGCGTTGCTCACACACTAAATATAACTTATACCTTAATGTTTGTCACTTGTAGTGCCTGCCATAGACTACTAAAAAACTTCACACATCGCGTTATTTTATTATCATACAATATGTATATAAGCAGTTTTCTGGACAAAAGACGTCGGCAATTTCATCGTGTAGCATTACAAAAACGATCGCTCAGTAAATGGTGGAGCTGCATTTGCAATCACGGCTGCTACAATAAAAGGCACTTTCGCAGTAGCTATAAAGTGAATTTCTTTGGTGAAATACATCATTTGCGATGTTAGTTTGCTTTTCAACTCTACCGAAATTTTTATCTTCTAATATGCATTCTGGTTTTTAAAACTATCCTGATGTTTAACCTTTTAATGGACTTATAGACCATATTCCTTGATCACAGTTAACTGTAACTAACGGACGAAAAAGAAACTTTTACTGACAATCGTTACAATGCGTCAACGCAAAGCGTTAGACATCATATTAAACAATATCTGGACCATCGAATACATTATGCTACATGCAGCGAACAACAATTAATATAAAGATGTCGGCACTAACATACAGTTAACACGCAATAAGATGCAACTGAAACAATAGCAACCAACAACATCCTCATTGCCTCATACTATGGATAAATGTACCATATACAATGTTAACGACATACAAATGATGACAACCATGGCGCCAGTAAGGATGGGATGTTATGACTACCTATCCTCTTTTACTACTATTATCACCACAATCACTATTACCCCCAAAATCACCACATCATACTTAACCTCATCGTCTTATTAACTATTTTCATTTTCTTCATAAACTTAATGGTTATTATCATCATCATCCTCCCCATATCATAATAATGCACGTCCGCACAGTTTCATCCTCACAATATATGACTGTACGTTCCACCAGATCATGATTTCATCTGCGTCTCACTATTAAAGCATACCCATATCATCTCTTCAGCATCATTGAATCATCACCAATATGTATCATCTTATAATCATCTAATCACCATCTCAACTTAACCACACTATCATCATCAGCAATTAATTTCATCTTCATCACCCAAAAAGCATACAATATAATAATTTACAAAAAAGAGTGCTGGATTATTTTTTCATTCAATAACAATTAGCTTGGTTAGTGGCAATACCTAGGTTGAAAATGCATTTGGTATTTTTGGGTAGGTATGATACTATTAAATATTAAGGGCAATGGCAAAATTGCCACTAATATTTAACCTCACTTGCGGTTACCATTTAGTTTCACTATGGCTACAATAATCCTGTCATGCAGATTTCTTGGTTAACAATATTATTTGTTATTCTGCTTGTCTGTCGTTCCCTGTGTTTCAGCAGAGCACACAACATAACAACCGGTACATAGTAACGTACTAACTCATATATATTAATATAGTCAAAACACACTAGTCTGTATTGATCTGATTCATTCCTCTAATTTCAAACTGCTGTAAAAACAGCTTTCCTCTGGATGTGTTTTCTTCATTTTGGCTCAAAGAGAAAGGTGACTGTGTGCTAATTTGTTAATATGTTTCCGTTACAAGAAAGTAATTTATCTTCAATTAATGATAAATGTTGTAAGTCACCCGCAAGAATTAAAAGCAGCATTTTGGTGATATAATGATATATCCTGAGTATTTTCTAGTCATCAGTTCCTCGACTACCATTGCGCTATAAAACTTCCTTCTTCGCTTATTTTTATGGAGGCGGGGACGTTTATTGGCTGTGTTTCATTTGACCGGGCAGCTACATTAGTAAATTTGTTATTTAATTCAAATTACCTTAAATGTGCTTTATATAACCAACTATAAAATTTCATATATGAAAATGCAAATGACCGAAAGGTCAGGACGTCGGGCTCGTACAATTTGTGGCCCGCGTCTGGTCCCAGGTAAGGTCGGGATACTTTTTATCGGAGGTAGGATAAAATTCCTGCCTGTACGTTGCGCGGTGATTGCTATGGCGAAGCGAGCTTATTCTCCCTGCTTATAAACCCTTTCTGCAGACACCCGTGGCACTGAATACACCTCCTAACGGTATAATGCCGTGAAGAATAACATTTATAGCCGGACCATTCACCATATGGCTAAGTACAAAATCTCGCGGGAATGATATAATTTTACGCCGAGCCAGATGTGATCCGTAGGACATAAATTTGACCGATTTGTTTTACTTGAAAAGATGTTTGAAAATAGGGCTGGTCTGTGATGATGACAAGATGGAGTACTTAGTTAGGCAGGCTAAAACCAAATAACTAATACTTAAAGCAGTTAGTTCCCTTCAACAATTTGAAAAGCATGAAACTACTAGAAACTCATGCACGCTTACTACCCGTGGTCGAGGATCTGTCTCTGTGTTGCCGGATTGCTTTCACTAACTTTTGTAAATCAACTCTTGATCGTACGAGACAAAATCGCTCCGCTCGTTTTGAAAATTCGCTGATGAACAACCAGAAGGGGGAACCAATCGCTCGTGATCCCAGTAAGTGCGTGATGAATTTATCAAACGTACAGCTTGATGCGTTGCAATTAGAAGCATTATCACTTGGGCTTGATTACAAAGACCCCCTCGAATGTTGAACGGCTTGTTTATAGAAGCCCAATTTGAGAACTTTTTTGACCAGTTTAAATAGCTCCAGCCAACCAGCCCTGATAAGCATTTTTGGTTCAGAAACAAGTTAACTGATATCGCCCATGAGGTGAAAACCATGCCAATTTATGAAAAATGTGCCATCAGCTCGATATTTTTAGGCTTTACGGGAAATATGAGCTGAGAACGTAGTCGTAATGAAACCAGATAAAAGTTCAGGAGTGGTAATCATGAATAAAACCGAATACAATGAGAAGATGTGTGCCATAGTCAACGATGCGAGTAAATTCGAACGGCTCACGAAAGTGGAGGATATAACCAATGTCAAAATGCGAATTATTCGTCACCTTGAATTACTTCTCCTCCACCACGTGATAGACTTTGATACGTTTAATATTTTGAAGCCGAGTGTTAGCACTATTCCACAGTTGTATGGGTCCCCAAATACACATAAGAGTGAAGTGCCACTCAGGCCAATCCTTTCAATGATGAACGCACCCCAGCATAAACTCGCTCGTTGGTTAGTGAAGTTGTTAGCTCCGCTGAAACACCAGTTCAATCCGTACAGTCTTAAAGACTCGTTTCAACTCATTGATGCTCGTGATAAACTCAACCTGTCAGACAAATTTATATGTTCCTTGGATGTAAAATCCTTATTAACCAACGTGCCTCTACATCAGAGAGTTGATTACGTGTGCGAATTAGCCGAAAACGGTAGCTGTTCGCTAAAATTCCGACTGAATTGCTAAGAGAATCTCTACTATTGTGCACGGAGGATGTGGATTTTCACTTCCGGAATACGCCATACCGTCAGATTGGCGGCGCAGCGATAGGTAGCCCATTAGGCCCTGTGCTCCCTGATTTCTTCTTGTTGATGGTAGAAAGAAGCATTTCTACGGAAATAGCCCAGGTGCCATACTACAAAAGATATGTCGATGATATCTTGGCTTTCTGTTCGTCGGAGCAACAGCTCACACATTTTGTAGAACAGTTCAATGGTGCTCATGTTAATTTACGGGTTACATGTGAAATAGAACAAAACCATTGTCTACGATACCTGGACATACTCATAACTCGCAGGGAGGATGGATTAATCAAGTGGTCAATTTACCGAAAATCGACTTGGTCCGGTCAGTACCTGCAATTCACCAGCTTCACACCAGTGCGCTACAAAAGGACACTTGTAAAGACTCTAGTTAGTCGCGCCAGACGAATTTGTTCGGCCGACTGTCTGAACGATGAGCTAGTGTGAATTACAGTAACACTAACATCGAATGGCTACCCTCGAAGATTTATCGAGAAATACAGCCAACCGCGAGGACCAAAGGACTTGGTTCACACGGAAGTCAAGAAGAAAGTGTATATCGAGTTACCTTTCAAAAGTGACTTAGCCATGCTGAAGACAACTAAGCGTATAATTTCGGCTACACAAGGAAGTTACTTTGCTGCACAAGTTATCGTTATCAACCGAACCCGAAATTTGCCCATACCTCCAACGAAGGAAGCTCAGCCTATTAGGGCCAACTCACACTGTGTATACCAATTTGTATGTGACTGCGGAAAAAGTTACACAGGCAGCACCAATAGAACGCTGACTTCCCGAATAATGAAACATGTGCCAAGATGGGTACAACGTGAAGTGGCTAAGATTGCCTACCCTCGTCAGATTCCATGTTCGCGCAGACCGCCGGCTCCCTCGATAGGCAAACACCTACTAGAGTCGGGTCACCAATTAGAGCTGGGCTCAGCGTTTAAAGTTTTGTTGCGTCACACTAATCCCCGCTTCCTTCGGTTTGCTGAGGCTGTCGCAATTAGCCGGAGAGTTTTATATTAATATTTGATTATATTTAAATGAATTATTTTTTAATTAAGCAAATAAACTTTTTATTATATCATTTCTTAAGTCAGTCTTGTGTGTTCGATATCAAGAAGAAACCCTATTTATTTGTCAGCCCCTAAAGACCCCACCCCCGCCTGGGACGCGTTTTAAACTTTGGTTTCCCGGCTCCATTTGGTGTATGGAATCATGCGTTCTATTTGATGACGAGACTTACACACTGTTGCCAGTCATAAGCGTTTCTACTCGACAATCCCTTTCTAAACGATACACATTACTGTATTTCGTGTCTTGTATGAGCTTAATTGATGTCTATTCGTAGACACCTTTAATAATGCCAGCTGGACCTGCTTCCTTGTGAATGGCCGTAGCCACCGGCATACCGGAAACTTTACACCCTGACGACACCACTTTAGCCCGTTAGTGCTACTGCGAATCCATGAATATTGACTCACCCCCAGAGTCGACCCCTCCTCCTCGTTACAGACCCGACCAAGATCAACCCTATAATAGTCTCGTAAAGCGCTTACTCACGTTTGGCCACTAGCTTTATGCTTGTGTCTCTATTGTTGTAGAACTATCCCCCATAAACCCCCATCCCAACCCCAATGCATTATCCGGTAAGACCCTCCCCCGCTCGGCTCCCCCCCCCCAGACCCCCCACCTTAACCGCCCAAAGCCCCCCCATGGAACCACCCCTACCCTCCCCTCCAATAAAAGCGATATAGATCCCAGTTCGTGGCCTCTTGACTGGCCGCTCTTTAATCATCTTCAACTACCTCTGCCGTTCCCTGTGCTTTTTGCCGCACGGTAGAGTTTATTCATCAATATGTTTCTATAGTACCTCTATGCTACACCGCGTTTCGACCCGGAAGAACCACACATCAGCGAAACCGCGCTCACCCAGAGCATAAATTTGGTACTCCCATACTTACACTTTCCCTTATATCCCGCATCCCTTACTCACTAGTACGTTCAACCGTATTTACTATCACATCACTGCATTTTGTGTCCACGCATTCATTGCGTTGTCTCCCCCCAGCTTGTGACTTGGATCTCAAGTTTGTACCCCTCCATATTCGTGAGTACGCAAAACGACCCCATTGCACAGACCACCAATCCACCGTCCATACCTCTACCGGAACCTCACCACACCACTACATGTATAGCTAGGCCCCCGTACGTCACTATAATCGATATAACTTACTCAGACGCGGACTGTTTCTTCACTCTGCCTTGTCGCGCTCTCGCTCCCTCCTAAGGATGAATAGGTAGAATATACTGATCATTTAGCGTCAGCTCGGCGCATTACGGCTCTAATCGCACACTGGTTGACAAATTTGGGCATTCAATATCATGCTGTCCTAGGTAAGTTCTAGCGGTGTACCAAGGCAGCGGGTCGTTTAGGGCCTGAGAGCCCTTATGACGTAGGTGTGTACATTGTTGCAGACTCGAAATCCTGCTATCACACGCCAAAATGTATGAGTGTGGAGACGGTGATTACCTCGCGGCTAGTTGTTGGTAAAGATAAGGTCGTGTGTGGGATGTTGCCCTGTGCATCGCATCACTAGGACGAGCGTGCTGGTGTCGTGTTGTTGTGTGGATGTGATTGTTGTTGCACTATGGTCACGCATACACTTGTGAGGATGTGACCCAGACACAGCCCCATTTTTCACCATCTTTGCGACAGGAAGCAGCTGTTGTACTTGCTATTTTTTAGAGTGGACCCATTGTTTAGTAATCGACAGAGACTTTTCGTGTGCGCTTGCTCCGCGCGCAGGTGACTCGATTTGTGGATCACGTGTGTGTGGTGTGTGGGAGTAGTCGCTGTGTGCAGATGGTGGGGGTCACTCTCTCGCGCGCTGACTCTCGGCGGGTCCAGTGACTAATGGCATCCATCGCGCTCGCTTAGATCGCTTTGTGTTTCTTGTGCACATGTTTGTAGAGATAAGTTAGTGCGTGAGGTCTGAGCGCGTTCTGTCGGCTCGGATTGGGTTTGATAGTACTGCTAATGGAACGTTCTATGGCCAGGATGTTAGGCTCAGTCACCCCAACCACATCCATCCCG
>CALYDF020008809.1:0-11294 GCA_944474145.2 Dicrocoelium dendriticum
CTGGATCAGGATTTTAATAAATAAATGGCCATTATGTTTTATTACCCTCCCTGCTAGCAAATACGGAGGTATATGAAGCTTTTGCTTAGTCATACGTGTCCGGACACAGTACGAAGGTATACGAAGGTTTTACGAAGGTAAACTGAGATTTCGCTTCGTAAAAGCTTAGTGTTTGCCGCTGAGTGACACGAGGAATACGAAGGTGGTTGTCCGCCAATGGCTTGTACAGTTTATGGTGCGCACGTGATTGCGTACGGCATACGCAACCAATCACATGACAGACGGACCGCACTTACGGAGGTAAACGAAGATTTTTCTCCGTCAATACGAAGCGCAGCCTTCGTAATGACGAAGCGAATACGAAGGTTTTCCTTAGTCAATACGAAGGTTTTTCTTAGTAAATACGAAGGCGTTTCCCCGTATTGACGGAGCAATACGAAGGTTTTTCTTAGTAAATACGAAGGCTGCTCTTCGTAAATACGAAGCAATACGGAAGTTTTTCTTAGTATATACGAAGAATTCTTGTGCTGAACACCACTACTGCGCCGAGACCCACAACATCTGTTACCTACCGTAAGATCCCGAAGCAGAACCACCGAAAAGCTACGCTTACTCGTTCTGCGCAAACCCGTGAAACCCGTGAAGACTTTTCTTACTGAGTATGAAGTCTGCGCTCCGTAATTACGAAGCAATACGGAGATTTTTCTTAGTATGTACGAACGTCGTTCCCCGTATTGACGAACCAATACGAAGGTTTTCCTTAGTAAATACGAAGGCTTTCGCGAAGCCTACAGGAAGAGGTTTCCCCTTATGGCCTAGGCGAAATGCTTCTAACTAATCGCTATGAAGCTATTAGTGTCTAACGGTTCCCATTCATAACCTACCGGGAACGGTCGTACGTTTGCCGTGCACTGCCCAGTGAACGTTATAAAAAATGGCGACGCACAATAAATGATAACAATACATAAGCAGACTGCTGTGAAGAGTACAGTGTCCACTTACCCATTGCGTATTTGCAGCCGGATTTCCCTTCTCCCCGTCCGACTAGGTAACGAAATGACCAGGGAGCAAATACCGATTTGGTGAGGCATTCAATCCCACACCATTGCCAACGCTGGCAGACATGTTAATGGAAGTGGGAACGAGCGTAGGTTTTCAGCTACTGCGAAATATGAAACCGCGCAACGGAGTTCTCCCTGGCTTTTGATAAATAAAAGAGCATGGCCTGCAGTGCCTTCCTTCCAGTCACACAGTAGTCCGAAGCCATAGTCACAATACGCGCCGAGACGGTGACATGGTATACTATACGCGGAAATCCCGGACAACAATTGAAGCACACCAGGAAAGGGTTACAAATGTATATTACTATGCAGGGAAATAATTACGTGTTTGTCGGTGGTTCCCGGATGCATTGATTGTCCAAATCTATAACTTCCAAAAAATATGAAGGAAACGGTTACGTACGGCATTAAAAGTACACAGTACCTGGGAATCCTGACTGCTGGATGTGGCAGATGTAAGTCGGTGCATGTTGCTCCGGGTAATCTGTAGCCATTTGCAAACGCCGTTCGCAACGGCGTTGCCCGTGCACCCAAAGCGGTTAACGATAACTTCTGTGAAGGAAGGTAATGTGGAAAAGGTTATCTGAGTTACCTTGAAGCGCACTGAATGTGTGTGTCTTCTTGAATGGTATGGCATTGTTGGCCCCGGCGAAGTTTAGCTGCCGCAAGACATCTCTGTTCATTACCCTGTCCAGCATGTATCGAACAGCCTCGGATACCGTGCCGGCGGGTGTTGAGTTCATGCGAGTAGTCTAAGTCATGAATGCAAAATCCCCCAAGGTGACTTACCAGTTCTCGACGGAGTTCGGGGTCCACCAATTTCCCCTCCAACTCCAGGAATTCCTCAATGGTGGAGGTAGGTAGGGATAACTCCGTTGGTTGCATCGGTCTTGCAGTCCACATGGCTTGGCTCATGGCCGCGTGGCTCTCCTTCAAAACGTGAAGGGTCTCCTCCACGCGCCTAAGTGAATCTGATAATTCGTCGCAAGTAAGAAGCTCAACCATACCGACCACAGCGTGCAATGTGTGCATAACCCTTTTGTCTGTTTCATGACACCTGCCTGCCAGGGCGTGTATCTAAAGCGCAGAACGTGAAGACTTACAGCATGTGATACCCTCCGTTTGAACGGCTACCTCATTACAGGGACCTGCTGCGGAAAAGGGACATCACAGTAACGGTTTCATATATAATAAGAACTTACGCATGTCGGCATCCTCCTGGACGTCATCAACATTCTGAGTAGGCGTGCTAGGCCGCGCCAACTCCTCTAACGAGAAATCAGGGTACCTCCCATAGCTTGCAGCTGCGGGAGCGTTGCTGCGTCTTTTCCTTGTTGGTGGATTATCATCCCCAGAATCACGTAGTCTCGCTGGCAGGCGTCTGCAATGCATTGCGTTATCACTTGTGTAGCGCATTACATAACTCGTTTCGGTGATGTTTGCACGGGGATGGTGCAATCCGTGTCCGTCCCATGAGGTTGATCCGCGACCGTCCTCTCCACTCGGCTTGCGTCATCGAAATGCACTGCAATTGATTAAATGAATGTGCTTACCTGTACGATGAAGCATCGTCACTGGAAACGTTTTGCAATCCGCAATGGGGTATCTGTGCACGTGCACCGCCTGACAGTAATCGAACAGGGGAAGGTTGGGCAAAATACCATGCTTCCTGTCTTCCAACAGCCACCTGCTGCTAAGTGTGTTCACCTGGGACAAACGGTCGTGCGTGTAACTGACTACGCAGAAATCTCAAAGCGGCATATCTGTAGAAGTCATGACATGCGTGATTATGTGGGCATTCCACTCCCGGACGCCCCCGCAAAAGCGGGAAGGTGGGCAACTCAGCCAACCACAGACTACAGATCGAACACACAGATCGAACAACTTCCTTTGTATTAAGTTTGGACCAATCATGCATCTACATAGAAAGTCGAGGGACTGCCTTTGTATTGGTTCGTAAATGACGAAGCAAAACGAAGACCAACCTTCGTAAAGGTTCGTCAATGAGGAAGGAAAACGAAAGAAAATCTCCGTAAAGGTTCGTCAGTGACGAAGCAACACGAAGAAAATTCTTCGTAAGGGTTCGTCATTGACGAAGGTAAACGAAGATTAGCCTTCGTTTTGTTTCGTCAAGGACAAAATTTTACGAAAAAAATCTTCGTAAAGGTTCGTCAGCGCCTCGCCATCGACGAAGCAAACGAAGATTTGCTCAGCCTGACCGAGATTTTTCTTCGTCGCGTGCTAGCAGGGCATTTACATCCGAGAAATATGCCAAAAACATATTACAAGGCAATGAAAAATATAAGAAATATTTACCATATACCTAAATATGCCTGATAAACTAAATAAATAAATAAATAAATAAACTAAATAACATAAATATATTATCGACACATATAAAAGCAATCGATATATACGAGCATTATATATATACATGTATTTTATATATATATATATATAAACGCTGCGACGCTTCTGGAGAGCAAAACAAAAACCCACCATGTCCTGGGAACACGGCCACGGAACCTGTAACTGGAACAGGGGAAAGCCGAACAACCCACTTGGCACCACCAGGAGGTTGTTGGTTAAGGCAGAGCAGTAGTAAGGTGATACTGTGGAACCCTTTTCAAAAGGTTCGTAGGTAGGATACTGCGCGGTAGCCGTACGTTTCTCTACATTCCTTAAGGATATCAGGCAAGTAAATAAGCCATCACTGTTTCACTGATTGCAAGCTATTTCCCTGTTCCCTGGATCTTGTCTTCGTAGGCTTCAGGGTTTCTCTTCGGAATGCCATGGGCCTTCTTTCCCATTTGTGCACAGGAAAGCAGATGACGTTTACGGTTTGGCGGTCGAATTCGTCTAATTGCAGCCCAGGTAACACACAAGCCACATACGCCCCATGTCGCCGTGTTGTGTAGCATCCTTCGCTGACATTGCCACCAGCCGTAACGCTTGCCATCGTGATAACAACTACGCGTGTTGCTTTCATGCACTTATATATCAGCCAAAACGATAACAATTCCCGGAATTGTTTAATGCCGCTGCCTTACTCAGCGTTCACCGTAACACTACAGCCTCTGCTTTACACAGGCAAGTGACTTCAATGTGTATACTCTGATTACATAGCACCTGTCACGTATGACATCGCTATATAGTATAAGTTTCCGCAGCTTCCAGATAGTAAGTCGCTACTGCACATGAAGTTCCGAAATCCAACTGGTTGCCATTATGCATGTCTGCGTGAACAACCCCAAGGCCTTCTCAGGGCCACCATCTATGCTATAGCTTTGCATTCCCCTCTCAAAGCGACATGTAAACTCCGGACGGCTTTCAACGGTTGAAGCACTGGGACATAGGTGCAGTGGGTGTATTCGTAATCGCCCACCGAACAAAGTACTGCACAGTCAACTTGGATACCGTGTGCAACTGCTGTCGTAACCTTTCTCCGGATTTTCAGTCGGCATAACAGCTGAAATCCCCCTTTTTGCTTCACTAACAACCTCTTATGTACGACGTATCACTCATAGCGCCGTGCATTTATCATTACTATACACATCTGGAACGGAAACACTAAACAGGAGATAACCGATGCATTGACCGGTAAGGTACCATTACCTACTCTGCAGTAACTCAATGCTGCGAAGGTAGACCAAATTGCATTCTTTTTGACGTTTAGCATTGTACGTTAACCTTAACCAAAGATAAAAGAGATTGCAATGCCAATCTCACAGCACCCTGTAAGCACCATGTTTACCGCTATCAGTTTTGTATGCAGTCGGCGGCTGCTTGTGTGAAATATATTATCCTTCTCTCCGCAAACCACTGCATTACGGTGGTTCCGATGTGGCAAAAATGGTCATTACGTCATTTCCGAAAACAACTTCCAGACAAGGTAAGCGACAACAGCAGACCAAAAATTTGGCAAGGATGGAATTATTAGCCTCGCTTGTGCACTCGCCCGTATGCACCCTCTTCTCCGGTTGACAGATGTCGCCGCAGTGAAACATTAGCAAACGTTCATCACCGAACTACTGAATTTTTATTTCTTGGTAAGGTTGTCTAAGACATGCATGACGTGAACGATAATCCCTACTATCGGCAGGTGCACTACATGGTTTCCATATGGTTAAGTAAGTCAATCCCGCTTTTTATTTATGCATACTGCTTTCAAGTGTGTTTACGGAACCCATTTTCTTTAACCATTCCTCAGTGCTCGCAATTTGATGAAGTGAATATTCGGAATCGTTACAGACGTCGGAGTTCCGTTCGGGTCTCTTTCTCGTTACCATTTCCATGTTAAAAACGCAACGTTTTCAAGCGAACATATGTTTTCAATAATTCTTCGTCAGGCTTGTACAATAATATGCAAAATAACCGAAAATATAGACACAGCACACGGACTGGTAAAGCATTCAGTTCACAGTCAATGGTCAATATAAGCCACTGCGCCTAGAACACAGTTGTAGCATGTGCACAATTCCATGGTATGGACGGAGTAGTTCGTCTGGGCCAAGTCAAGCACAGCGTGTAAGTGAATCTTTTCTGGACGCACAATCCTGGCACGTATAGTCTGATTGCTAAACTCTCGGCCGATTCAAGTAAGTGCATGCGAACGCACTTTGATCGATTTGCAGGTGGTCGATAGATGACCTTAAATGCCTCGGCTAGATTGGGGGAATGGTCCGTGTCAGCAAGATGCGTGGCGATGGATGAGTTAATTAGCTTTCGGCACCCAGCCGCAAGCCCGGCCGGATGGTGTTCTCTCACCCTATCAGACAGGCGCCTGGCCTTAGGGCCACTGTACCCTGAACCGAAAGAACAGGTGAATGAGTAAACACACATGGAATTGGCGTGGACAGGCCTGTTGTCTTTTGGGTTAGTTATCACCATCGGGCTACTGGTGAAGTGAAAATGCATTTTGGCTGCTGGAAAGGTGTGCCTGAGAGCGCGGGAAATACTACGAGTTTGAACTTCAGCTACGATTTCCCCTTTGTACGTTAATTGTAGAAAAATGAGTTTCTTTTCGGCTGTGAAGGTTACAGGAGATTTCCTTCTTGGCTCTATGTTGGCTTTAATGAATCCACCTGGGTACCCATTTTCCTTCAGGGTTAAGCGAATGCGCTGTAGTTCCTCAGATAATGTGTCATTCGAGCAAATTCTTTCCGCCCGACTCGTTAAACTGAAAATCAATTTCCGTTTTGATCTACACCTTCGCGAAGTTTTCACAATAAAAGAACAAGGAGCTCAACATCGCCCGAAGGAACCAGAAAAATGTCAAGGTGGGCGCCTGCGACCCAGTAGCTAGATATCGAACAATGCCGATGCATTTGAAATTGCTAACGATGAACATATACTTATATTTTACCTACTTCCATACAAGAGCATCGGATTTATGTAAGCATTGATCTGAACCCTTTGGGGTGCAGCCTCTAGCAGGTCTAGCAATATACCTATTTATTTATTTATTTGTTTATAACAAACCTGTAGAAAATCGTGTATTGTCCGTTCCAGGTACGTTTCCAATACACCCCACGCTGTAGGGAACCATCATCGAGTCACTTCATGTTCACATCGAGGAAACGAAAAGATCTATCTTCCTCCACTTCAGATGTAAACTTTAGCGCTGTGTGTGCCTGGTTTAATGTGTAAGTAAGGTCCTTGATGTTTCGGGAGAGATGGAGCAATATAAAGATGTCATCAACATAACGGCAGTAGAGGCTAAGGAATTCGACAACCAATCTTAACTTGCTCTGTTCTAGCATACCCATAAACACGTCAGCAAGAAACGGCCCCAGTGGGATGCCCATAGCAACACCATCGTGTTGTCGTTATAATGCTCCGTTGAACAAAAACTGGATATTGTAGGTGCATCGGAGCAACAGTTCCTTTAGGCCAACTGTAGGAACGCCAATGATTATCTGGTTCTCATCAATATAATCACAAATGTAATTTAAAGTTTCAAATAATGGCACGTTATTGAATAATGAAGCAACGTCGAGGGAACACACAGTTAGATCCGTGACATTTCGATCACGTACGAGCTCTACGAATTCAAAACTGTCCTTTAGACTGTGTACAACAACCTGCTTTCGGACGGGCTCTAAAAGCTCAACGAGCCACCGTGCAGTGGAATGGTACGGAGAGTCCTTTATGTCCAAAACTGGTCTCAGAGGAAGGTTAAGCTTATGCGTTTTAGGTAGACCGTATAACCTTGGAGTCGCGGTAACCATGGGACGTAGGTCTTCATAGACACCTTCACTAATGAAGCCCCTATCACGAAGCTTTTTAAGGCTGTTGCAGATTTGATTCTCTATATGCTTTGTTTTGTCTTTTTCCGCCTATTATCTTTGAAAACTTGGTGTCATCTGCCAATATTTCATTCATTTTCTGAAGATAGTCTGCTTTGTTCAAGACGACTATTCCCGCACCTATATCGGGTCGGGTAAGCAAAATATCTTTATTTCCGACTGGATTGTGTAGCGCCTGAATATGTTCCTGTCTCACCGGGGTTTTATGCGTTATCCGTGCTCGGCGATATCGATAACATGCATGCACCAGCAGCGACTTAAAATCTTCTACTTGCGACTCTGATGTCGGAGAAAATTGTGAAGTCTATCTGTATAGATTTTCAAATTGGGCCTCAATTGCTAATCTATTGTCCCCTCTAGTAGGGAGACAGAACTTGGGGCCCAGCGATAAGGCCTCCATTGTGGTACGATCAAGTGTCATGCAAGATAAATTGCACACGTACTTTTCGGGTTGGGCAGGGAAACTCATGGTCGGTTTCTCCCATTTTAGTGTCTTCGAGAGCGAAGCATGTAGCTTCGCGCCTTGTTTTTCAATAATTTCGTAACCAACGTCTCTAGCCCCGCACGATCTCTTCCTGTAAGACTGTTTATCACGGCCGTTATTTGACTCAGGCCACGATTTAGCTCGTCTCTCTTCACACGTGTGGTTTCCATCTGGCTGAGCGCTAGACGCTTTAGGCAAATGTTGTCCGGCCTGATACGTGCACGACGAAGTGATTTCCAGTAACTCAATGGGTAGATGGAGTTTGCAATGCAGTCCTCTACAAAACGAAGGCATATATCCGCTTTCGCTATCCTGGTTCGGAAGCTCACATAGCTGTTGAGCGATTTCAACACAGGGGGGCCAAGCGCTCGCAGGCACACCTTTCCAGCAGCCAAAATGCATTTTCACTTCACCAGTAGCCCGATGGTGATAACTAACCCAAAAGACAACAGGCCTGTCCACGCCAATTCCATGTGTGTTTACTCATTCACCTGTTCTTTTGGTTCAGGGTACAGTGGCCCTAAGGCCAGGCGCCTGTCTGATAGGGTGAGAGAACACCATCCGGCCTGGCTTGCGGCTGGGTGCCGAAAGCTAATTAACTCATCCATCGCCACGCATCTTGCTGACACGGACCACTCCCCCAATCTAGCCGAGGCATATAAGGTCATCTATCGACCACCTGCAAATCGATCAAAATGCGTTCGCATGCACTTACTTGAATCGGCGGAGAGTTCAGCGATCAGACTATACGTGCCAGAATTGTGCGTCCAGAAAAGATTCACTCACACGCTGTGCTTGACTTGGCCCAGACGAACTACTCCGTCCATACCAAGGAATTGTGCCCATGTTACGACTGTGGTCTAGGCGCAGTGACTTATAGTGACCATTGACTGTGAACTGAATGCTTTACCAGTCCGTGTGCTGTGTCTATATTTTCGGTTATTTTTGCATTTAATTGTACAAGCCTGACGAAGAATTATTGAAAACTTATGTTCGCTTGAAAACATTGAGTTTTCATTTATCAATGGCATTTCCATGTTGTCAAGAATACTCAGCATACTGCCTTCAACGCAGTTGCACACAATGTCGGAAAGAAATGCCATGCCATGTGACACGGTTCCAGTCGTATCAGTAGCGTTAACAAAGCCCATTACTTATGTTCTTTTTGTCGCGATGACTAAGGCTACCTTTGCGGCTTTCCTCATAGCGACAACAATGCCTACTATGCGACCTATATGCGTTTCATAACCACTGGTTATGGTGGTCCGCTGTGCCTATAGCGCAGTCCTCCCCTGTGTGGAGCATAATGCCACCACCGGGAGACCTACATAGACGTATGTACTATTAGTCCTGAAGGCGTGTGAGACCAGTCGTTACCAATTGCCTAGTGGCAAAATTAATGTTGCTACCATGGGCAAAGTTAAAACCATTCCCGGGGCGTACAGATGCATCCTTATTTGCTTCGTTAGCAGTGTTTACTATACCACCGCTGGGGGGCCATTATGGGCATATTAACCGCCCGTATATAAGGACTATGGTACCAGCAGCGGCGGATAGGCTGGGTCTAATGAGGACAACCATGCCCTGCGACCGATTAAACACTACTAAAAAAGCCTTCAAGGCGTGCGCAGCAAAGAAGTTAGGCTTCCCTGGTGTCTATATTAATGCAACTATCATAGAACCAACTTAGGCTAAGTTAGGCCGTTTATTTAGGCTCCTGGCGCCGATAACATAGGTGTCGTTATAGGCTCTAATTAGGTTTGCCTGTGAGCATACATAGACTTACTGGGTGCCACTCCTTTACTGCTGATAAGCCAAGAACGTTTACCTGTTTAGTGACCTTTATGACATCGCTGCTATAGAACCCATGACACTTTTCCATGCATCGCTCATGCAACCAATCGCGGTCAACACTGGAGGCCGGTTGAGTGAGCAAACAGATGCCACCTGTGAGACAAGCATATGGTCGACACACCCTCAATAGCCAGCTGATTTAAACGCTTGATCTTTTCTCCGGGAGATGAAGAACCCACATATCGTTCCAAATGGAGCTCTTTCCGCCATTCTGGAGTAGCTACCACCACGGGGTCTAAACAAATGGGTTTAGCTCGCCTCGTACCCACAGTAGAACAATTTACTCACCTGGAATAATATATTTACATGGATCCCCCGTTCCACAACCGAAGTCAGACAACTCTGACGTGATTACTTTCATTGCTTCAAACATTCCGCCTCTCCAGTCACCTGGCGCTTTTCTGATGTCATTTCACCGACAGTATTCCGCGTATAAGCGGCTTTTCCGATGATCTTTCATGGAGTTTTCGCTCGGCCATGGAGACAATTGCACTTGCAGTTGAAGGAATTTGTAGTCCAGTTTGCGGAGAATAGCAATTTTTCCTGTTATGGACATATTCAGACCCAAGAAACAACCGCGCTCACCATCCCCATGACAAGTCCAGCATTGATAGCTGGACACGGGTTGCGAGCCGGACAATATAATAGAAAAAGCCTGCATCTATTAATAATGTGTTTACTCACCTGCATCATTATCATTCGACTCTGCGGCTCTTTTACATCATTGACTGGCTTCGACGACTACTGCCGGATTATTACTAAGCTATTCGGCCAACCAAGGAAGAAATTTGGCTGTCAACCGACTGCGAATATTAAAGTGCCAACTCGGTCTATACGATGCATAACCGACAAGCACTACCGTTCAACGGAAGCTACGACAGCGTTCCAGGACGTGGTGGGTTTTCGCCTGGCAAGAGTTCTCCCTATAAAAAGTCACAAATATCTGCTTAACAACACCGCAACGTGGCGGATGAGACTCGCCGCAAAACAAAGTCACAACTTGACATTTCACATTGACGCAGTCCTCAGCCTTCTACATCTAACCTGTGAGACTGATTTTACTATAAAGAATGTTTAATGGAGCACAGATCATCACCGCTTCGTAATGGTCACTGACTGCAACAAAACCTTGATTGGGGTCCTGTGCACATGGATCACTGCATGGCAAAATCACCCCCAAAATTTATCTTGACGCAAGAGCGTTTTGCCCGCCACAGCGACACCATGGTCCTTGATTTGGCTATTAACTGATAATATGCTCGTTCACATGGATTAAATCTTTTCGTATATTCCATTTAATAAAACGAAACGTTTTAATATTCTAAAGAAGCTATGCTTGTATGCACATTTGATCACGCCTTTACAGGTGTGTCTCGGAACACAGCGAATGTAACATTTATTTATTTATTTATTTATTTATACACCGTTGCGTTCGTGGGAAATTAAAACCACATATAGTCCTGCGTATTTAGGTGGGATACTTGTATGAAAACATGTCAAACCTATTCATTGATCTTCTTCCTTCTTCGTTTGCCATCCCATTACTCCATATGCCTTATACAACTTCCGCATATACTGCACCTGAGA
>CALYDF020008810.1:0-11319 GCA_944474145.2 Dicrocoelium dendriticum
TAAATAAATAAATAAATAGTATATTCTCGGTAAAACGAGACACACCTGTAAAGGCGTGATCAAATATGCATACAAGCATAGCTTCTGTGGAATGTTAAAACATTTCGTTTTGAAGAAAGTTATAAAAGAAAAGATGTTGTCCGTATGAGTGAGCATGCTGTCAGGTAATAGTCAGACCCAGGGACATTATGGCGCTGTGGCGCGCAATAATCCGTCAAAACACAAGTTGGGGGTAGTTTCGCCAGGTAGTGATCCGTGAGCACAGGAGGCTAAACAAGGCTTTTTGCAACCAATAACCATGACGAGATAGAGATGATCTGTGCTCCAACAAAGCATTGTTCATAGCAGCATTAGTTGCACAGGTTCCATGTAGAAGGCTGAGGACTGCGTCAGTGTGAAATGCATAGCTGTGACTTTATTTTGTGGCGAGCCACATCCGCCACGTTGCAGTGTTGTTAAGCGGACATTTGTGGCTTTTTATAGGGGGAACGCTTGCCAGGCGAAACCCACCATGTCCTGGAACACTGCCGCAGCTTTCGTTGAACAGTAGTGCAAGTCGGTTATGCACCTAATAGACCTATTTTGCATTTTATTATTCGCAGTCGGCTGACAGCCAAAATTCTTCGTTGGTTGGCCGAATGGCTTAGTTCTGATCCGCCAGCAGTCGTTGAAGCTGGTCAATGATGCAAGATTCGAAGAGTCGAATGATAATGATGCAGGTGAGTAAACACATTGTTAATAGAGGCCGGCTCTTCTATTATATTCTTGCTCGGCTC
Source organism: Dicrocoelium dendriticum (assembly GCA_944474145.2). Classification (NCBI taxonomy): domain Eukaryota; kingdom Metazoa; phylum Platyhelminthes; class Trematoda; order Plagiorchiida; family Dicrocoeliidae; genus Dicrocoelium; species Dicrocoelium dendriticum. The sequence goes on from CALYDF020008810.1 coordinate 777, forward strand.
GCAAACCATGTCCAACTATCCTCGCTGGACTTGTCATGGGGTCGGTGAGTGAAGTTGTTTCTTGTGGCTGAATATGTCCTTAATAGGTAAAAACGCCATTCCCTGCAAATTGGATTTGGGATTCCTGCAAATGTAAGTAAGTGTAACTGTTTCCGTAGCCAAGTGAAAATACCATGGAAGACCATCGGAATGGCCACGTATACGTGCGCAACGCTGTCCGTGAAATGACATCAGAATAGCTCCAGGTGACTGGTGAATAGGAATGTTTGAGGCAGTGAAGGTAATCACGCCAGAGTTGTTTGTCTTCGATTGTGGAACGGGGGATCCATGTACATATATTATTCCAGGTGAGTAAATTGTTCTCTGAGTACGAGGCAAGCTAAACCCATTTGTTTAGACCCCGTGAAGGTAGCGCCTCCGGAATGGCGGAATGAGCTCCATTTGGACCAGTGTGTGGGTTTTCCATTTCCTGAAGGAAGGACCAAGCGTTTTGAGGATGGGTCGGCCAGTCCCAGTGGATAAACCTTCTTGTTTTGGCGGATGAATCTGTGGGAATCTCGAGAAAAACGGGCTACGGACAAGAGGTGGCCAAACAGAGACAGCAATGAATCAAGAAGCAATAACACAGACTGGTGGCGCTCACCGGTGCCTATGATACCTTCAAACTTATGTAATTTTGTTTAGTATACATAATTCGCAAGCGCGTTCTATACATTACGTCGCTGGTGTGACTCAGACTACAGCTACTACGTGGGAAGAAGGTTCGGCACGCGCAGGGTCAAAAGCCCGATATAACAAATCGTTTTAACAAAAGCTAGGCGAATGATGCGATGGTTTTAGAGAAACAGGTAAACCGATGATGATGGCAGAAGCCAGAATGCGAGAGGCATCTTAGGTGAAACTGAGGACAACTAGGTGGAGACCAAAAGCGAGAGCAAGACAGGTAGAGCAACATTCCAAGAGGAAAAGGAATTTCAAGGGATCGGCTAGGAGCGGATGAATGCTGAAGGCAATAAGAGGAGTAGTTAGTAAGAGTAATTACACTAAAGCGTGCATGATTCTACAGTCCAAAAGCCTTCAGAATCTAGGAACATGGTCACAGCGGGCCAAAACTGCCGTGCATTGGGTGTCGTTTTGACACGTACGGTCGCAATAATATACCAGTGCGAGCACAAGGTAAAGAGCATAGGAATAGGAGGAGTGGTAAGTTGAGCATACTAATGGAAGTACTAGCCAAGCAACAATTAGCAATGGTCCGAGTGCCGCCAATACTCAGGTGCGAGCTCAGAGCGAATGAGATCATGCGCACGAGGATAACTTGGATAGGCGCAATGAGTGTAAGCTGTGGGAATACAAATTGGAGCGCAATAAGAGAAAAGGCCAAGGATAATGGGAAATAAAAGCAGGCGGAAAGTTACAGACGGGTCAGGTGAGAGAGGATAACGGCAGGACAGTAAAGCCGGACGTCCGAGTTAAAAAGAAATGAAAACAGAAGCGAGAGAAGAAAAGGTTAGGGTCAGGGTGAGAAGGGTTTATTGGTAAGGAGTGGAAAGGCCCACGAGGCTCTCCAAGTAGTGTCAACAGCACCAATAGGTCAGCCGAACCAATGGAAGTGATGTCTCAGAAGTCCAAATGAATTTATTGATTACGAGGCCGACTAAGCGGTATTGGATTAATCGGTCCTTTGGGACTAGGTCGTACAATGCAGATAAGAATGAGGCTATAACAATAATGTGGGGTAATAAAGTTAACTCTGCGGAGCCAATACCGTTTAAGGCTCGGTATCATGGAAGCAGTCAGAGATTAACAGACTAGTCCAGTGAGACAGGATCACGGCAGGGCAGTAAGCTGGTCGTCCGAGTAATAAAGGGAATGAAAAGAGAAAGCGAGATAAGAAAAGGTTAGGGTCGGTATGAAAAGGTTTACTGATAAGGAGTGAGGGAGCCAACGAGGCATTCCAGGTGATGTAAGCCAGACGTCGAGTCAGCCGAACCAAGGTTTGTAACGTGGAATAACTCTAAGTAAAAGTGGAAACAAGTGGCTGATCTAGCGAGACTAGATTAGTCGGCGCGTTGGAATAGCACGTAAAATTAAAGGCAGGAAAAGAGGCTGTAACCGAAGGTGAACGATTCTAGCAGCCTCACGTAGCAAGAGGTCAAGAGCGTTGAGTTTACATACTAAAGCTGTAGCAAGAATACAGTTGCAAATCCAGCCTTAAAGGGATCTGGAATAGCAGAAAAGATAGGGACTTCTACAGTGCAACAAACGAGTCAAAGATAAGACAGGAATAGGTGATAATGGAAGTCTGGTTAGTTATGAGGAAGAAACTGCCTGCTGATAGGCCTGCAACGATAATAACAGGAGCGAGAAGGGTTTGAATACTACAGGTTTAGTTAGAAAATGGTTGTATAGCCAGCGCTGAAGGGGACCGGGAATATCTGTAGTATTAGCAGCAGCCGCAAGTGATGCTAGGTGTGCCACTGTGCGGTGGACATCCACGGTGGAACGTTGGAGTCCAACGGACTGCTAGTTATAACTCACTAATTAGTGAGTTGCTGGCTGCCTGATGCATTAGTATACAGGAGCGGCACGCTTTATTAGGCTCAGCATAGACAGTGAGATAACAGACAGCAATACTTGCGACAGCTGAAGAGAGAAAACGACAGCAGTGCCGGCTCCGGAAGTGACCAAGCGTAAGGGAATAATCCAGCCAGCACCGCCACTTTTCTAAGGGTTTCACCCCAAGCTTTGCGATGTTGACCAGTAGAGGGGGCAAAATAGTATACAGTAGTGTATGGTTAAAGGTAGCAGTGGATGAGACCCGAAGAAGTTCAAGTGCTCAGTATCCAGTGCTGGTGGAATAAGGAGGACAGCAGTCCGATAGACTGGGATGTGCGCACTAAAATGAGTATGGCAGCCAAACCGCTGGCGCTAGTGGTACCTATGCCACCAATAAACAGTTGCGATATAGGCCAAATGAGAGGCCAAACAGGAGAAGGAGACGTTAATGTCAGCTGAGATTCATGATTGTGGAGCCGAGATGCAAAACTCAATCAGCGCTTGGAAATTTTAATTTCGGTAGGGGCCAAGAATTCTGACAGTGAATCCGACGGAGACGGGTATCATGCGGCTATTACTATATGGACCGAAAGAAATGCCGAATGAGGGATGAAGACATTATTGTGAGCTGAAAAGCTTGGTTGTGGAGCCGAGAGGCGGAACTCAAACAGAGGCCGGAAATTTCAGATTCGGTATTGAAGATTAAACATACAAACAACGAATGAGACGGAAACAAGCCTGAAGCTTTTGGTTTTACCATTTATGATCTTGGTCAGTGAGAGCCGTTGCTCGAAAGAACAGAGGCCTTGGTTGGGACCTATGGGCATTTGGACCCTGAGAGGCCGGACTGGTCCAAAAGGTGTAAGAATGAGCGGCACCGTAGATAAGAGGATCTAACGAGGCTTAGGATGTTGAGCTGACGCTAGTGGTACTTACACCTCCAGTGAACAGTTGCGATATGGACCAAAGGGGAGGGCAAACAGGAGAGGGAGAGGTTAATGTGAGCTGAGATGCATGATAGTGGAGCCGAGCGGCAACCCTCAATCAGCGACCGGAAACTTCAATCTCTGAGGGGGCCAAGCATTCTGATAATGAATCAGACGGAGGCGAGGATCGTGAGGCTGTTACCTAAGCAAACGAGAACCTTAGTAGACGGCAGCCAAGGCCCAAAAGAAGGGGCCTTGGTTGGAGACCTGTAGACAGTTGGAGCCTTAGAGGCCGGCCTGGTCCAAAAGGTTTAAGAATGAGAGGCACAACAGCGAAGGGGATCTAGCGAGGAGTGGGATTTTGCGCTGGCGCTATAGGTGGATAGACCAGTAATAAAGTATTACTATACAGACCGAAAGCGAAGACGAAAGAGAGGGGGAGAGTGCGGCTGACGGACGACGAGAGGAAGACGTTGTTGGTTACTTCGCTATCTGCAGTAGTTGTGGGAAGTAAGATGACATTGCAGTTGGTGGTTGGGCGACGAGGAGTTTGGTGCCGGGGGGAGACTGTCGCGGATCATTCCCACTTGGTCTAAAAAATGCGCAGGTTGCGGGGTAGGAAGCAGCGGAATATATGACCTTTGTACCTGGACCGGCGGCATAAGTCTGAGGGATGTAGTATGTGCGCAACAACCTGGATGCGCATTAAGGTGAGCGGAGCTGGTTAGATTACCAAATGTAGTGCTCGCCGTAGGTGAATTGTTTGCAGTGGTGGTAAGCGGTGTCGTCTCACAAGTATCTGTGGTACGCTTCGGTAGTGTCCGTCTTGGTGGGCTGATATACAGTTGTCTTAACTTGGCATCATTGAAGAGTTGTTCCCAGTTTTATATTATAGTGCGCAAGATTCTACTATCGTCTTTTCTCAGTTTGTTTAATGCCGGGGATTGTACTGATGCTTTTGGCTATCCTCTCAACTTGTAACGCATTTTCCAAAATACTGTTAAATTTAAGGTTTGTGTTCTTAAGCTCACCCGTCGATATGCCATCGGGAACATTAAATGTAAGTGCGCTGAACGCCAAATTGTCCCAGCCAGAAGATGGCGACCGCTTGTCGACGGACCTTGATATATTTAAGGCACGTGTAAGTGACACAACTATCGTAGTTGAGCGACTGGGTGATTTTCTTCTGCAAGCCAGTTTAGCGCTGGGAGTCTTGGTAGTTTTAGAACCAATGCTGTCTAAGACGTTAGAGGTCGATCGTTGTTTTTGGCAGGCGGCGCTGGGCTCTCGTTACCTAAAGTCTGCTTTGATGTTAGGATTCGTCGCAGCCCAACTTAAGCTTCTTTTTAGCGGCCCGAACGTAAGTTGGCTTAGCATTGTTGCACTGCAGTGTTGTTTACGGTTAGTTATGAGAGTACGCGATTCTGCCTCAGCCTTTGCGTTCGGTTTTATGGGAGCCGCAAATGGGGTTACGCACTTAGTCAGTCTTTGAACCTGCAGTGCTTTCTCTGCAATGCCACCAACTGCAATGATTGGAAGCCTAAAGGCGTCCACCGATATATCGCCTCGAACATTGAACACTAGTGCGCCGCACAACCTATGCCTGCACGCAGCATTATGTGGTGCTAGGGTCTCCGCTTTTCTCATTTTCATAATTAATAAAATAAATAAATAAATAAATAGGTATATTTCTAGACCTGCTAGAGGCTGCACCCTAAAGGGTTCAGATCAATGCTTACATAAATCCGATGCTTTTGCATGGAAGTAGGTAAAATATAAGTATATGTTCATCGTCAGCAATTACAAATGCATTGGCATTGTTTGATATACAGCTACTGGGTCGCAGGCGCCCACCTTGACATGTTTCTGGTTCCTGCGGGCGATACTGAACTCCTTGTTCTTTTGTGAAAACTTCGCGGAGGTGTAGTTGTGCCTTTTCTCCTTGGAACAGAATCCAATTCGCCGAAAGTGCACTTTAAATTGATCGCACATTAATTGGCCACTCAGTTGCCCCAATTGTGCGCACATGGAAGAAATGAGTGAAGGGATTATAAGGCATACGAAAAGTTAAAAACAATTCCGATAAATGCGGACAAACTTAGAAACCATTTGTTAAGAGAAAAAGTAAAGCTGCGTGCTTCATTAGAAAAATATCAATTAATGTGGTTGAGCCTAGCGGCTCAGGTGAACTCGATGGTGTAGTCCAAATATGGTGGCTTTTTGGCTGGAGGCATTGGTGGCTCGGTTCTCTGAGTGTAGGTTATGCAGGGCTCACTTCGATCGTCATAACATTTTCTTAGCATGTCCAATCTATGTGAGCTGTTTAAATTTTACCTTGGAGGTTCGTCAACCACTGACACTTCCAGTTTATCTGATCGATTTGTATCAGTAACTGAGCAATTAGTATTAATTGAGGGTATTTCTATATTGTTCTCGGGTTGGCTGGTTTGATATATGTATGATTTGGCTTCATGGATAGTACTGGTCCCAGGGTTTGCAGGCTCCTCCATCCAATCAAGCGACCCAGTAACCATATCAGACAAAATAGCAAGAGCCGCAGCACCTGAGTCACTTAGGTTCACTGGCACCGGACAGTTGGCACAATTCGCCTGAACACATCTGCTATGTGCGGAACGCTCTCTTAGGCTGTCGTCAGGTCGTTGCAAGGCCGTTCTTACTGGTGCTAACCTTAAGGCAAGGAACGTCGTGCAGGTTCTAAATTTCCTATGATGGGAGAGAAAGTTGAGAGCCGAGCTCTCATTATCGAACTTGATTAAGAGGGGGCATGGGTTATTCATAAACTTTTTCTCAGTCATTTGAAGCGCAGCAAGTTGTGTTGCAAGCCAAACACTTCCATCAGTATCTTGGGAATGGTGTGCAGATTCAGGCGGTCTGGAACGTTATAATCCACCACCCCATTAAGACACGTCAGCAGATCCAGCACCTCGGTGCAGGTCGCCTTAATGAACCTTCCAGCCAACTCCGCTTGCTTAGTTTCCATACAGTCGTTGGGGTGCAGGATAGTAGCTACGGCTGCCAGTCTGTCAGTAAAACGTTCTATTGTGTTGAAGACCATTTTGAGCTTCACCAAGTAGTTTCAAAGATCGGCCATCTATAAATAAATAAATAAATATTTTATTCTCGACAATGCGAGACACGCCTTTTGGGCATGATCAGCATATTGCATTATTGTACATGATAACGGAATAAGCAGCACCAACAGTGGGAGTAGTAAAGTTGGAGACAGTAGTGTGGGCCCATAGAGCCCAAAGGTTGTATGTAGTCCATGTACACTAAATGCGAGAGGTAAAAATAGTGATCAGATCACTTATATGGTATGTTGATGAGGAAGTAGTCCGATGAGGTCCCGTAAGCAATGTAGGTCAGTGAGTGAAGTATGAGGAAACGGGTGGAAAATACTTAAGAATAATGGTATGTCACTAGTCAGATATGTAGGCGTGTTCATGCGAGAGCCGATATATGCACAGAACTTGTAAATGTGGTGTCAATCAACTTGCCAATGTGTTAGGGGCGGTGACTTTATTGTGTGGCGCGTCACATCCGCCACGTCGCAGTGTTGTTAAACAGACATTTGTGGCTTTTTGTAGGGCAAACGCTTGCCAGACGAAGACCCTGGGAACGCAAAGAAAAGATGTTCGTTAAGTAAACTGTGCATGGCATGGCTTGACAAGCTAAGTTCCTGCTGCTAGTTTTAGAGTTGGCCGGAGTACGCCCTACTGATCTCACACCCTTGATAGAGACATTAAGACGACGTTCACTGACCATGTCCAAAAGAAGAGGTAATGGAAAAAAAGATAAGGGCAGAGAAACTTGTTGAACTTAAAATAATAAGTGACAAGCGCTAACCTGCACTCTAGAGACACCAACCGCCTTTACAAGCTGGACAAATTGAGAGTGAAACAAGGCGGACCCCGTTTCCAGGTACAGCCTTTTCTTCTTTCCATTCTGATGATACGAAACCAGCCTTGCTCACATCGCCTTCATAGCCTGAACTTGTTCTCTCATAGTTTATCGATGGGATTGCGGGGATTTGACTTTCACACGACGCATCGTTAAAGGTGAACTTGGAGCTGAATTAAAGATTTTCTTTTCACTCAATTCATTCAGTTGGACTCGGGATCACTATTGGAACTTGGTTAACAAAGGAGCCCTCGAGTCCGTTGTGACGTCACGCCATCTACCAGGGTAGTGAACGATTGGAACAATTTACCTATGTTTGGGGTTGATACGCAGTCGGCGGAATGTTTCAAACATCGATTGGTTCTTACTTGTCGAGTAAACTCGGATACTGTTGCTTCACGTGTCAATGCAGCGCTTCCATCGATGCTTATTTGCAATGTCCAACAACATCCCTATGAAGCACTGCAGGCGACGTAGCTGACAAAGGATTTTTATTCTGCTCTACATACCAATGATCCAACGGGAGTTCCAACGCTGACAAGCTCTCTCGGCACTTCATCCGTATTCCATTCGATTGTAGACTTTCACGAAAACCATCCCTTGTGTACGCCCTCCCGGTTTTCTGGTATCAGCATCAGAGCAAGGACACGCAAGAGTAGAAGTATTCCCCGAACCTCCGCATTGACCTGCAGCCCATGTACCTACAGCTGAGAAAGCGTGAAACTGGACGGCCAATATCGAACAAACAGCGGCCACGAGACACAGATCGAAGAGGCCAATTTCAAACGCTACTTCCCGACGACACTTTTCAGGAGGTTTTCCTCCACGAAGCAGTGCACTGAAGCTGCCACTGAGGGAAGTGGTGAAACGATTGTCATAAAATTACTCAGCTCGGAGAACGAATCAAAGCTTTAGCTGCCAACCCGAACTACAGGTATACTGAATCATTGCAAACAACCACAGACGCACAACGGTCCGATCTGCACGCCAATGGGAAGAATTTGCCTACCGGCAAGCTGCCACACGAGAACAGTTATCCTTCCTCCGTGCATGCCTACGAAATGACATTCTTCCCAGAAATGTAAAATACAAGCCTCCGATAAACTACCTGCAAGCGTGGACCATTGCAAGACAGGTTGGGAAACGTATGGTGAGGAAGATGATAACTGACGCACACAATCTGGTCAAGAAATATGAGAGACGTATTAAGGAACGCCGAACTACATGCCTAAAAATAGTCAGCCAACAATGACAGAAAAGTTCGTATTAGTGATTGATGGCAAAGCAACAATTGCAAAAGCGAAAAAGCCGGCCGCCCTTGGAGAAAGGTCGTTTAAATTAGCCAGTGTAAAGTGCGCAGATGTCAAAGGTGGTCAGGTCAGAAACCTGTCCAGGCGTCTTTTTGAGACGGTGAACGACCGATTCTCATCAAGGTGGTTAACTACAACTTCAAGGCTGTTGGAATCATGGAGTTCCTAGCAGCATTCGAAAATACTGTACAATCCAATGGAATTAACGAAGCGGCCAAAACACAAATAAAGCATCCTCTGGTTCCGATTATAGCACGCAACAAGCAACACAACTCTTCTTCACAAAGCGTTTGGATTGCCCTAAATCTTTGAAGGCCGACGAAACCAGCGTAATCCTGCCTGCGGAAAACGGACGTATGAACGTCATAATGGACAAAATTGATTATGTTAAAGGGCAGGCCATCTCCTAGTCGACGCCACAAACTATCTACACCCGGAGCAAGATCCAACTGTACGCTTGACAAATAAAGCGAATAAGACACTTAAGAATCATCAAGAACTAAATTAACTCACAAAAGGAGAATAAGAGAGGAGGAGGTTTCGGGATACAAACATCGCACAGTTCGACGGGCTTCCTAACGTACACAATTTTCCCATGCTTATTTCTTTATTATTAGTGACAGGCTCCTATAGCTCACTGATGTTAGAGACAGAGCCTCATGAATATAGAAAATCGGCTCTAAGGGATAAATCTTGTGATGTTTAGCTAAGTAATGTGTGTATTTTGCAGGCCGAAATCTGTCAACGGATCTGAAAGATACCCTGAGTTACTCAGGTAGACCTGGCTCAAGCGGCCTTGTTGTAAGCTTTAGAAAACCTTAGAGGCTTTAAAAAGATGCTAAACTCTAACTTACTGGTTGTTTATGTGGCTCAGTATCCCCTGAAAATGGTATGCTGTGGCCTTCTAACCGTGAGTTAATTACAAGCTCCCCTGAATTCCCATGTAGATACAATATTCCTTGCTGGATTTCTAGCGTTTTCGCGCAAGATCATCCCTTATTTGCATATATTTGTCACGTATGTCTGCAAAGTTTACTTTTCGGCCACCTGCGCAGTCCGTGGTTGTCGCAGGGTATTACGGGCTAATTAGAGCATTTCTGGATAGCTATGCATATCTAGAACACACGCCGCTTCCCTACATTTTATATTTTCTTTTCTTTTTCTGCTATCTTCCTGCAAAGCAGAAAGCCACTTTTAGCGAAAAATAAAATTGGCCTTATTCGTAGACCATCGTTTAATTGCGAATAACTCGCAAACTACTGCACGTATTGTGTTGCATTTACGTTCAGCGTATTCAGGCGCTAAAGTTGGTCCAGACCAGTGTAATTTTGTGCTACTTTAAGCGGTATTCTAACTGTAGAAAGGCTTTTTCTTTTATCTGAAAATAACTCCGGTTAAAATTTTGCGCCGGAGAGCAATATCAGCGTAATAAAAGTAGGGCTATATTTTTTGTTAATGGGTATTTTTCTACTGAAGCACGCAGATTTATTTTCCCTCTTAACAAATTGCTTATATTTGTATCTGCATTTATCGGAATTGTTTTTAACTTTTCGTATGCCTTATAATCCCTTCACTCATTTCTTCCATGTGCGCACAATTGGGGCAACTGAGTGGCCAATTAATGTGCGATCAATTTAAAGTGCACTTTCGGCGAATTGGATTCTGTTCCAAGGAGAAAAGGCACAACTACACCTCCGCGAAGTTTTCACAAAAGAACAAGGAGTTCAGTATCGCCCGAAGGAACCAGAAACATGTCAAGGTGGGCGCCTGCGACCCAGTAGCTGTATATCAAACAATGCCAATGCATTTGTAACTGCTAACGATGAA
>CALYDF020008811.1:0-11286 GCA_944474145.2 Dicrocoelium dendriticum
GAGAATAAATTATTTGTCATAAACAATATGGGTTGAGGTCGTAGAACAATTGACAGCTGCGTAAACATACCATTTTGCAACATTCAACATCTAGCTCACGAAAACAAGTATATATTATTTAGCTTTGGTCAAACAAATAAAGGGGGCAAGACAATCTTACTTATTTTCTTTAGCAAGCAAATTATAGTATACTTTCCTTGTCTTGTCGGAATGCATCACGATATATAGAACATCGCCGCACTTTCGCATAAATTAAATTGTCATATTCGTCATATTTGTATTCAAGCAAACAGCCATGAGCAAATGGTAGCAAACGTTTCTGAAAAATGTTTGCACATTTATCCATAGCGGAATCGTTAGTACGCTATACGTCAGGATCATCCCACATCAAGGAAAAGTAGCAAAAGACGTATATATGTGTGAGATAGATGTTTATTGTCAACACGTGCAATCACGATAACTGAAAACCCGAAGAAAGGTTCCAGCCATTGGAAATTTACAGGCACCAGTCGAGATGCAGCAAAGGCTCTTCGATGCGGAAAAGCCAGACGCGCGCGCGGGTCATTAGTCCGGAGAACTCAAACACAGGTATTCATCGTGCGTCTATGTAAAGAAAAGTATTATTTTAGTAATATTTTATACAGACGAACAGGACAATCTCCAGAACAATCTCCCCCTAGAAGGGAACCGTTAGTGACCCTGCAAACTGCATGAGGACTGGCCGTTGCGAGCCAGCCTACTGTGAGACCAGGCGGTAAAATTGATGCAACTGCTGTGGGCGAACCAGGCGACCGGACACTAGCTGGGTCCAACAAATGTCCACCCATAAGGTGCCTATAAAATAATAGGTGGAGAGTGTTCGTCGCAAATAGTATTTGTATTTGACTAGCAATTAGTGTTCTCCGTTTCGCAACCTGAAGATAAATAATGAAACAGGGAGGTCAGGCATGTATAATAGGCAACAGCGAAGGACGGGTATATCACTTTCCGAATAGGCAGCAAAACATCAAGGAAACAACTTTTTTCGCTTTTCAGAATCTTTGTTATGTATTTTGATTATCGAAACCTTTTGGGTATTTGGGTTTTCAAAGCATTTTGTGAATTTTGCGTTATGCGGAATGTACTGAGGCGAATGAAATCCTAATAGCGCTATTAGGACAAAATGTTAAGCTAATGTTCACTGGAGTGTGTGGCCAGTAAACCGGCGACCAGTCCTGGTAACATTTTAGGCGTGGTCTAGTCAGAGTGCTAAGGAGCCGGTTTTCCGGTTTTGGTTTTTCTGTATGCGGGCGTTTTCTCCACCATTGGTTGGCATGATTCTTTGGAGGACGAATGACTGAAGTGGTAGCTTGGCACTGGTTAAATGAAAACAATTGTGTTGTGATCCATTGATGCGGTTTCGTGCTTTACGTTGCGTTTCATGACAAAGAAGCGATCCTTACGTTTTGGGACATTGGATAGACTTCGCAAGTTCGTCCTTGTGGTCTGCGTAGGATATCAATGTAAATGGAGACAAACGGGCAGTGGTGATCATCTTTAGGAACTTAATGCTCTTCCCCTACTGCGGTCGATTTATTGCGGTGCATGCTCGTGGCTAGCTGCCGAGCGTAGTGCGCGTCGTAGCGAGGAGTGTTCGGGCTTTCAGAGAAGAAGTCGCCTGGTAATCGGAGTGGTTATCCATAGACCAGTTCGGCGCTGGACGTTTCGAGATCTTCTTTCAGTGCTGATCGAATTCCGAGTAATACCATTGGTATAACTTCTGTTCAACTAAGTGCATTGACGGCACTTAACGAGGCTTTAAGCTGTCGGTGGAAGCGCTCCACCATTCCGTTTGCTTGAGGATGGTTAGCAGTTGTCTGGATGCGTTTACCTCCGAGGACTTTGATTAGGTCCTTGAATGTCGACAACTCGAAATGTGGATCACGGTCGGTAGTCACAGTGGCTGGACAGCCATGTGAAGCGACCCAGTGCTCGACGAATGCGCGCGTTATGGTCTCATCTAATACGTCGGAAATTGGAACGGCTTCAGGTCAGCGGGTAGCGCGATCCACCACGGTCAGGATGTAGACCATGTTTTTGGACGGCGGAAGTGGTCCAACGACGTGGAGGTGGACGCGGACGAATCGAGTTGATCGTGACGGAAGTCGTCCTATCGGCGCGGCAACATGTCGATGAACCTTTGCTCGCTGGCAAGTCAGACAGTTGCATGCCCAAGTCTGACGTCGCGCTGCATGTTGGGCCAGACGTATCTGTCGGCAATCATCTTGAATGAAGCGCGGATGCCAGGATGCGCGATGTTGTGCAGCGTATCGAAGACTTTTCGGCGAAAGGCGGTTGGTACCAGTGGACATGGATGTCCGGTAGAGACGTCGCACATTATTGTACCTGTAGACGAAGGGAGCGGTCTAGGTACCAAATTTAACGTGGACTTTTCGCAGGATGACGGTAGGTCTTTTCAGCTTGCTGAGCATCAAACATAGCTGACAGATCGAGCGACTGATCGGTCGGAGCCAGAGAGTTTACTCTTGAAAGCGTATCCGCCACGACGTTATCCTTGCCAGACACGTGTTGGACGTCCGTCGAAAACTGAGACACGCAATCTAGATGACGAACTTCACGCGGTGAGTGTCGGGGCGAAGGGTACCGAGAGGCATAGACGAGTGGGTTGTGATCTGTAAAGCTTGTAAAGTGCTTACTTTAGAGAAAGCGACGAAAGTGGCGAACGGCGGAGTATACGGTGCGTAACTCGCGGCCAAATGTGCTGTATTTCGACTCGACTGTGTGAAGACGTCGGGAGAAGAAAGCTAGTGATTGCCAATTACCTTGGGAAAACTGCTGTAGAACCACGCCTATTGCGTTTTTCGAGGCGTCAACGGCCACTGTGATTGGAGCGTTCAACTCGAAGTGATGTAGCATGACGGCGGAAGTGAGTGCTTCTTTGCTAACTTCGAATGCTTTTCGTGCTTCAGGCGTAAGATCGTCTTTACCGTTGTTGCGTTCACGCAGAACATCGGTGAGCGGTTGCATAAGCTCTGCGCAGCGTGGCAGGAATCGGTGACCATGCCGTTGAAGCGTCGAATGGCGGCTAGAGTCGTTGGATGAGGAAAGTCGCGAACTGCCTGGACTCTGTTCTGCATAAGGCGGATACCCTCGGAATCAAGTTGATGTCCAAGGAAGTCAATGCGCGGCCGCATGAAAATGCACTTGTCGGGGTTGACGGTGACGTTGTGCGCCTTCAGCCGTTCGAACAAGAGTCGTAGATGTGTTCGGTGTTCCTCCCGAAGAACTGGCCACCAGGATGTCGTCGATGTACGGGTGGACTAAGTCGAGTCCACATGCGATGGAGTCGAGGAAGCGTTGAAATGTCTGCGCGGCGTTGCTCAGACCGAATGGCATTCGTAGAAACTCGAATAATCCAAATGGCGTGATAACGGCGGTTTTCGGTGTGCCTCGTGGGCGAACAGGAGCTGGTGATAAGCTCGCACCAGATCAATCTTTGAGAACACGCGAGCGCCATAAAGACCGACTGTAATATCAGGTATGTGAGGGATAGGATAAGGATCCGGATTTGTCACGTTGTTGAGGGGGCAGTAATCGCCATATGGTCGCCAGTCTCCTGACACTTTCGGGACCATGTGAAGGGGCGAAGACCAAGGGCTGCTTGATGGTCGGACGATCCCAATTTCGAGCATATGTTCGAATTCCGCACGGACGGTTTTGCGCTTGTCCGGAATCAGTCTTCGGGCTTTGGCGGAGACGGGCGGACCCTTGGTAACTATGTGATGCGGCGTCGCTGCGGCTGCAGTTGACAGAGACGATGAAGGTCGGAAGACTTCAGGGAAACTCTCAAGTAGCGCTTTGCCGGCCGGCGAGTTGGTAGTGGCGTACACCGGACTGAGCGATGCTACATCGCTGGATATTCCAGCGACGGAATGTTTCGTTGTCTGATCGATGAGACCATGTCGTTTAGCGTCGACGATCAAATGGAAGCGCTGAAGAAAATTTATCCCAATTATGGGATGTTGGACGTATGCGACGAGGAATACCCATCGAAAAGAGCGTCGCAGGCCGAGGTTAAGCGTGCGTAAGCACTGACCGTAAATGCGCATGCTGGTGCAGTTGGCTGCGCGTAGAGAACCAGTCACCTTTCCGGTTGTGTCGTTGGGATCACGTAGAAGGACGCTGACTTCTACGCCAGTGTCTACGAGATAGCGAACTCCCGTTTGTCGCTCGGTGACGAAGGATGGGCGACCGTGTTGACCAGCTACGCCCGGCGCCCCTACGTGCTGGTCGGCCCGTTTCCCCTGCGAGATGGATATAAAGGGACACGGCTTGGCCTGCGAGCCAAGTTTCCCTCCCTGCTGGCAACTCGAGGATATCGTCGATATCATCGGCGACGTGCGGAGGAAGCGCGGAGACGACGTGGAGATACCTGGTTCTTTCAGATCTCATGCTACGAAGTTCGAAAAGTGCCTCCAACTGAGCAAACTAATGTTTTGGATTGCTTTCGCGAAATGGCGGAGTGGCGATGGTTACATTCCGTCGCAACGTGACTGGACCTTAACGTGGTGCGACGGTTTGCTTACCTCATTGACCCATTGAGCTATACTGGGTGATGCCTCCGGGCACCTTGAGAGGTACTCCTACCAGGTTGGTCAATGGTGAGAGGTCAGACAAACTCAGTCTCCTGGTCCTCCAGGTTGGGGGTTTGAAATGAGATGACGTCCATTTCTGTAAAACTAAATCATTGCCACCTCCCCACTGCCTTGCGGACAGGCTTTTGAGCCCAAGGCTTTAGATGAGGACCCTAATCGTCCTCCTGTCTAGGTCTGGGCGCCCTGGCAGTATCTCAGCCCACATACAACCATGACATTTTCTTCAAACATAAACTTCATCCTGCATCGGCCGTCGCGCAGATTATCAAGGGTCGCCTTATCTGCTGCATACAGCAGGACGATAAGCGAAGATATGCTACTGCTGGCACCTCCCTTCTTTCTTTTCCACCTGTTTCTCTTACTCCCATCCTGACCCCATTACTAACCTTCCTTCTATAATTCCCAGCTTAATTGACAGCAACCGAAGTGCCACTGGAGTAGAACCATCTGCAACCACCTTCCCACAACACCCACTGGACGCCTATCGGCAACAGTCTTTTATAAGGCCACACTGTCCCATTTCCCTGGCGGCGTTCAGCGTTCGCACTCTAAGACAAATAGGTCAACAGGCTGCACTCGCAAGCATGTTGGACACACTGGGTATTGACATGTGTGTGTCCGAAATTAGCATCAATGACCTTAATCGGGTTATTGAGTTAAATGCGCCGGGCTTGTCCTCTCGCTATTGGTTGCACGCATCCAGAGACGCTGATGCAGCACTCACGGGTCAAGCTGGGGTAGGCATCATTCTCAGTTCCAGAGGTGAGCTATTGTTGTTTGATTGGATTCCGGTGAACAGCCGTTTATATGCAGCCCGTATGACGACATCAGCTAAGGTTGATTGACAATGTAGTACAAAACGCCGTTTCTTTGTGATTTCCGTTTATGCTCCCACCGACTGCAGTTCTAATGCCGTCAAGAACACATTCTATCACGAACGGAGCGCGCTACTACTCAATGCTACTAGTTCAGATATTATAGCACTTGCAGGGGTTATGAACGCACAAGTATGGTGTCTGAGCTCTTCAGTAGCTCAGCTGGGTGGTAATTGTGGACTTAACTCCGAACGGATTGACAACGGTGAGCGTTTGCTGCAACTGTGTGCGGGGCACCAGTTGTTTCTTAGTAGCGCTGCTTCTAGACACAATGGGCGCCGAAGTGCCACTTGGCGTCCTCCTGTAGCTGTCCAGCGATGGAGCCAACTTGACCACATAGCAATAAGTTAGAGGTGGCGTGGTTCCATCCTGGATTGCCGCTCATACTGGGGTACCTGTGTCGACTCTGATCATGCCTTGGTGTGCTGTTGTTTGATCATTAACTTTACCGGAAGGCGCACCCAGCGTCTCCTCCGATTGGCAACTGAGAAATTCTCAGTCCTCGGTCAGGCAAGCCTATCAAGAAGCACTGTATAACGAACTTTCGCTGCCTTGTTCTAATGACACTGAGCTTCAGTGGAATAGGATCTCGGCCGCCATGCACGACGCAGGAGCATCTGCTTGTGGCACTATCCATCGTCACCGCACCAGTCATTGGATATCCGAGAGGTCGGTGAACCCGTTGGAATCTAGAAGACACCTCCCGGCTGGCTCTGACCAAAATGTGACCAGACGTGCTATTAGGCGTGAACTAAAGCAGAGCCTACTGGCTGACAAGGAAGCCTGGTGGACCAGTAGGGCTCAAGTAATACAGGAGGCAGGAGCAGTAGGCAATTACCGCAAGCTCTCCCAGCTAATCCGCACCACTGGTCCCAGAAAACCAGGCGTCAGTGACACAATCAGAGACAGCGCGGGTGCGCTGATACACAATAAGGAGCGCCGTATGGCTTGTTGGGCGGAACGCTTTCAAGATCAGTTCAGCTGGCCTCCTGCTCCCGGACCTCTTCCTACTCAGGTGATGCAGGACGAGCCATGGACGGTTAGTTTAGAGCCTCCGTCGGAGGCCGAGGTCCGAAGTGCGATCACAGCCCTCAATCGTTTTCTTGCTGCTGGCCCGGATTCCCTCCCACCTGCACAATTTAAGGATGGAAGTGAGGTCCTCTGCAAAGCACTGACCTTATTCGAATGTATCTAGAAGGAAGTGTCCCGGCTAATTAGAGCGGATCGATTATAGTGGCAATATACAAGAAGGGCAGTCGCACAGACTGTTCTAACCACAGGGGTATTAGCCTAAGGCCAGTTGTGACAAAATTACTGGCCTCGATTATCGTTCGTCGCCTCACTGCGGAACGGGAATTCTCGGATTACGAAAGGGCTAGCGGGTTTCCGCCCAGGACGGGGCTGTGTAGACCATATATTCACTTTGTGGCAGGTACTAGAGCAGCGCCACGCATACCGCAGATTGACTATAGCTGTTCCTCGATTTCAAGAGTGCGTTCGATTCTGTTCGAAATACTTGCGCGGAAATGTGTTCCCACTAAATATGTGAACATCCTACGTGCTCTATACTCGAACACTACAGGCCGCGTCAGGGTCTACGGTGTCCTATCGGATAGGTTTCCGACCACAAGTGGCGTTCGTCAGGGTTGTCCGATTTTCCCATTTTTGTTCAATTTCGTCGTGGATTCTATCATGGAGTGTTCCCTTGCGGAATCTCACGATGTAGGCGTTGAAGTGCTGCCTGGTGAAAGTTAGTTGATCTAGATTATGCGGACGATATCGTCTTGCTTTTCGACGATGTTGGGAGGCCTAATCAATCCAGAATAGCCTCTCTGTAGTGATCCCATTATTTGGTATGCATTTCGCACCTTCAGTGTGCAAAGTGTTGCTGCAGGACCACCAGCCACTTGATGACCCCTTGACGCTTGCTAACGAAAAACTCGATGTGATTGATCATTTTACTTATCTTGGCAGCTGCATCAGGATTGATGGGCGCATAGAAACTGACGTCAGCTCACGCATTGCAAAAGGCAGAGCTACCTTCTTGAACCTGCGGCATCTTTGGCGACAGAAGGGAGTTTCCCTCCGTCTGAAAGGCCGTGTATACAAGGCCACAGTGAGGGCCGTTCTGTTCTATGGTAGTAGGACTTGGCCCCTTCGGTCTGAAGATCTGAGGCGCCTGTTGTATCAAGAAAGCCGTAGGAAAGGTAAAATGTATCTCGCAAAATTAACCAAGTACAACTGAGTCAATCCCTTGTTAAACGGAGAGTCAAGCGATAGACACACACAACCAATAGGAAGATAGGAATGAGTCAGCAAGCCAACCAATGAGATCGAGCCAATCGATGTTGCTGACTTGGTTACCACATTATCGTTCCCCCTCCGAAAAGCTGCCTCAACCTGGTTCGTAGCGATCAATAGGTTTCACCGTTCTCGCGGACCGACGCAGCTGACTTCGTGGTAATGGTAACTCAGCCGGGTCTTCGCGCGCGGATCGGTCGGGCTGATTAGCTGGTCCGTGAGCTGTGTGGAGTCGACGCGCGTTGACAATTAGGCCGTTCTCCAATCGATAGGTGCCCGGGCCAAGCGTACGGTCGATGCGCAGTGGAGCGGAAAGCGAAGGTGTGCCTTTCTTTGTCGCTCTGCTTTTGACGCGAACGTATGTCCCGGGCTGCATTGGTGTTGATAATTTAGCGTAGGAATTTTGGTAAGATGCTATGCGATTTGAAACTTCGGCATCTCTCGCTGATAAAACGTTATGTGCAGCATTTAACTTTGTGCGTAAGGGCCTTCCTAGCATCAGCTCCGCTGGCGTTCTTCCGGTGGCTCTGTGGTCACATGTTCTGTAGGAAAAAACCGCGGTTAAAACTGCATCCTCCCAGTCCGAACCTCCTATGTGTATGGCTTGTATAGCTTCTTTTAGAGACCGGTTTAAACGCTCGACCATGCCGTTGGCTGCAGGATTGTAGGGCGCAGTTCTAGAGTGCTTAATGTTATGGCAATGTAGAAAATCTGCGAATTCGCGGCTACAAAATTGTGGCCCGTTATCCGTTACTATTTCATGCGGTAAACTGAAACGGCTGAACAAGTGTTTAAGCCAACGTAACACAACCGAAGTAGTAACTTGGTCGCACATGTGTACTTCAGGCCATCTACTGTAAAAAACATGTAGCAACAAGTAGATTTCGCTTACTCGTAAGAGCAGTAGCGAAAGGGCCCATAATATCAATGACGATTTTGGTCCATGGTTTCATCGGGTAAGCAATTGGCTGTGTCGGGGCTTTAACGGGCAAGGAACTTTTGTCCGCTAATCGGCAAGCATTGCAATTGGCCACCAATGTCTCAATGCTAGATGTCATTCGTGGCCACCAGAAATAGAGTCTCACTCGATTTTTGGTCCGAACTATACCTGGATGTCCCTCATGTGCGCAAGCTTGGCTATCAACTGGGACGGAGCCACAAACACCGAACCGCGCATCAGGCAACCGTCTACCACTGAGAGTTCATGTCGAATTGCATAATACGGAATGAACTCACCGGGGATTTTGTTATTCTTGGGCCAGCCCTTCTGCACATATTCAATATTCATATGCAGCAAAGGATCGTTAGAGTTTCCGTTCGTCGTTCCTTGATCGTCAAGGCAGACGGGTTACCGCCGAGACTGGAAACCTAATACCGCCTCTCTGAGTCTCTCTTTTTCATCTTCCAACCCCACGGGTAAGCGAGAAAGGCCGTCAGCAATCTGATTTTGCAAACCTGGCCGGTACACAATTCAAAATCGTAGTTAAGGAGCCTGGCATACCAGCGATCGATTCGCATTGGGCGAGATCCTTTAGATCCATTGCTGAGAAGAGCTGTTAGGGCTGAATGATCAGTACGCAGAATAAAACGACGACCGAACAGAAATAAATGCCACTTTTCACAGGCCCACACACATGCAAGGGCTTTTTTTCCCCAACTGAATAATGACGTTCGGAATCTGATAGCTTTCGTGATGCGTAGGCAATAACTTTCTCCTCTCCGTTTTGTATTTGTAAGAGGACAGCTCCGAGACCGACATCAGACGCGTCAGTGGACACAAAGGTACAGCATGATTCGTCAAAAATGGCAACCAAGGAAGCAGACGCAACTCTCCTTTTCAGTTCATCAAAGGCATTTTGATGATTGCTGCCCCAAACGAACGACGATCCTTTCTTTGTTAACTGTCGTAATGGATCTGCCACAGTCGCAAAATCCGGCAGATAGCGCAGGTTATAAGAGCACATTCCTAAAAAGGACTTTAGTTCTGTCAAGTTTTTGGGTGTTGGCGCTTCAGAGATGGCCCTGATATTTTCATCACTTGGTCGAATGCCATTGCGTGAAATGACGTGACCCAAAAACTGAATTTCTGGTGCAATGAAGCGACATTTCGCTGGGTTTAGACGCAAATTGAGATCACTGAGGCGCTGGAGGACTTTGGTGTAATCTTTCATCATGTTCTTCCTGTGAGCGGCCGATAACACAAATATCATCCATGTAGGCAACCTGCCCATCGATACCTGCCAGGGCATGAGTCATGAACTTTTGCCAGGCGGCGGGCTCGGAACTCAAACCCATGGGTAAGACTTTGTACTGAAATAGGCCATCAGGAGCGAGGAAGGCAGTTAGGTGTTTGGAATCATCGGCCAATGGCATATGGAAAAACGCACTTTTCAAATCTAGCTTGGAAAAAACAGTTGCACCAGCTAAACGTACAGTGAGTTCATCATTAGATGGCAAAACAAAGCGTTCTACGACGATCTGTTTGTTCAGCGCCTGCAAATCGTTGCATATCCGGACAGTACTGTCTTTTTTCATGACACAAACCATTGGATGCACCCACTCAGAGCAATCGATGGGTTCAATCAAATCATTTGCTAGCATCGCTTGCAGGGTTGCAGAGACCGCTTCATGTTTCGCTAGCGGAATGGGTCGAGGTTGACCAATGGCGACCGGTTTCGCATTCGGTTTCAGCTGAATTCGATGCACACCACATGGAATACGGCCGATGGACTTCTGGAAGAGCTGCGGATAATGTCCTGCCAGTGTGCTACGTTGACGGAAGAGATAAGCATGCGGTCGAATGATGGTACACATGTACAAAGCCACCATAGCATCCGCCCAAGCAAGGGTCGTCTGTTGTCCGAAGAAATATACACTGCGACATCGGCAATC
This sequence comes from Dicrocoelium dendriticum, assembly GCA_944474145.2. Lineage (NCBI taxonomy): Eukaryota > Metazoa > Platyhelminthes > Trematoda > Plagiorchiida > Dicrocoeliidae > Dicrocoelium > Dicrocoelium dendriticum. The sequence goes on from CALYDF020008811.1 coordinate 10,724, forward strand.
ACAGAATGCAACTGCAAAGGCACGATAATAAATCCTAATATGGTTAGTGTGTCCCCACTATAACTCCAGAATGAATGTGAGGTGGTATGTAAAGTATGCTGTGATAGGTAGCGTTCATAAAATTGGAAAGGCACGATAGTAACTGGAGAAGCAGAATCAAGTTCCATTTCCAATGGAACAGCACCTTTAACAGTAAGGAACAATACAGTACGAATGTCAGCAGCGGGAAACTTCGGTTCAACAACGGATATGGTTACACAACCTGAAGGTATGGAGTCAGCGGTGATTGAATAGATATTGTCTTGAGTTGGATCGGTAACATAGCATTCCGGCGTACCATCATCTTTAATGAGCGCGACAGCCTGAGATCGACAACAGCGGGCATAGTGACCAATTTTACCACAGTTTTTACAGTTGAGGCTGCGTGCGGACAACCGGCAAAATTAGCTTTGTGAGACGTGCTCCCACAACGATAGCAAGAAAGGCAGTAAGAAGACATAAGTTGCGATATGTTAACATTTCGATTGCTCTCGTCAGTCGCAACGCAATACAGGCAAGACAAA
>CALYDF020008812.1:0-11316 GCA_944474145.2 Dicrocoelium dendriticum
GTGCAGCCTCTAGCAGGTCTAGAAATATACCTATTTATTTATTTATTTATTTATTTAAATGGTGCAGCTTCCATAACTGGATAAAATAAATAAATAATAGTATATTCTCGGTAAAACGAGACACACCTGTAAAGGCGTGATCAAATATGCATACAAGCATAGCTTCTGTGGAATGTTAAAACATTTCGTTTTGATGAAAGTTATAAAAGAAAAGATGTTGTCCGTATGAGTGAGCATACTGTCAGGTAATAGTCAGACCCAGGGACATTATGGCGCTCTGGCGCGCAAAAATCCGTCAAAACACAAGTTGGGGGTAATTTCGCCAGGTAGTGATCCGTGAGCACAGGAGCCTAAACCACGCTTTATGCAACCAATAACCATTGCGAGATAGAGATGATCTGTGCTCCAACAAAGCATTGTTCATAGCAGAATTGGTTGCACAGGTTCGATGTAGAAGGCTGAGGACTGCGTCAGTGTGAAATGCATAGCTGTGACTTTATTTTGTGGCGAGTCACATCCGCCACGTTGCAGTGTTGTTAAGCGGATATTTGTGGCTTTTTATAGAGAGAACGCTTGCCAGGCGAAAACCCACCACGTCCTGGAACACTGCCGTAGCTTTCGTTGAACAGTAGTGCAAGTCGGTTATGCATCGTATAGACCGATTTTGCATTCTATTATTCGCAGTCGGTTGACAGCCAAAATTCTTCGTTGGTTGGCCGAATGGCTTAGTTCTGATACGCCAGCAGTCGTTGAAGCTGGTCAATGATGCAAGATTCGAAGAGTCGAATGATAATGATGCAGGTGAGTAAACACATTGTTAATAGCGGCCGGCTCTTCTATTATATTCTTGCTCGGCTCGCAAACCATGTCAAACTATCCTCGCTGGACTTGTCATGGGGTCGGTGAGTGAAGTTGTTTCTTGTGGCTGAATATGTCCTTAATAGGTAAAAACGCCATTCCCCGCAAATTGGATTTGGGGTTCCTGCAAATGTAAGTAAGTGTAACTGTTTCCGTAGCCAAGTAAAAATTCCATGGAAGACCATCGGAATAGCCAAGTATACGTGCGCAACGCTGTCCGTGAAATGACATCAGAATAGCTCCAGGTGACTGGCGAATAGGAATGTTTGAGGCAGTGAAGGTAATCACGCCAGAGTTGTTTGTCTTCGACTGTGGAACGGGGGATCCATGTACATATAGTCTTCTAGGTGAGTAAATTGTTCTCTGAGTACGAGGCAAGCTAAACCCATTTGTTTAGACCCCGTGAAGGTAGCGCCTCCGGAATGGCGGAATGAGCTCCATTTGGACCAGTGTGTGGGTTTTTCATTTCCTGGAGAAAGGACCAAGCGTTTTGAGGATGGGTCGGCCAGTCCCAGTGGATAAACCTTCTTGTTTTGGCGGATGTACCTGTGGGAAGCTCGGGAAAAACGGGCAACGGATATGAAAGAGAGGTGTATGTGTCGCTTTGCGCTTAAGTATGTATAAGAAATAGTACTTAATAAGATTTCTTATTCGTGAATTTCGCGCTTTTTTAAATGATGGAACAGTGATGGAGGTGGGGGAAACCGTGAAATACCGATTCGTGTGTGGAGGACCTATGGCCGCCGGATGACGAAGGGGAAGTTGTTTCACATGAGGCGGCGACACATGCGTACAAGCAACGGAGAGGGTTTGAGCTGGTTCGTTTATTTGAACAGCATGGGAAGGGTCGGGTGAATAGGATTGATGATCCAATAAGGTCGGCGGTTTTTGCGCCCTTATGCATGGAAGGCTTGGTGCAGCGATACTGTGAGGTGCTGTTGGCGGACGCAACGCACCAGATTCACTGCGGGAGGTACATCGTGTGGCGCTGCATGCTGATGGACGTAATTGATGTTGCGATGTTTTTTCCTATGCTTCATTGCCGAATAAGATATCGGACGGGTTCAAGGAAGTGGTGGAAGCCATGCTTGAAATTGCTGCCGCCACATCTCGGGCACGGACAATAGTCATGGATAAACGTGCTGCTCAAGTGGGTGCGTTTCAACCTCTGTACCACCAGGCGCATCCGTTAGTTGGTCGACTTCATGCGGTGCGACAAATGGCTAGACGTTGCGCAGACAGGCATGATGCATCACCGGAGGATAGGACACTTCTACGGCGGGGGTTGCACAAATTGATACATACCAGAGATGAAGAATATTGCGTTAAACTAATGCATGCTATAGAGATGTAAAATGCGGAATGCTATGAGTACTTCATGCGCACTTGGTTACCCTATTCGTTTTCATGGGAGACGCATTGATTGCGAACGGTGTGCACATTTGATTGCTTCACAACAAAAATGGTGGAGAACGAGAATCGGCAGCAGCAGCGTGCTTATCAGTACGTAGTACTTGCTACGCACATCCTCGCTAAGGACACGTTGTTGCATCGGGCACCAACAATGTTCTCAGACAACCATGATAAATGACATGTAGGCATTTCAGATCTTCAGACGGAAATGGCCAAGTCTGACCACAGTAAAGCAGTTCGACGGTCACCACGGCCTTGTATACACGGTCTTTCAATGGAAGGGAACTTGCCTTCCGTTGGCAGGGCAACCGCGTGTCCATGAAGGCAGCTCTGGCCTTTTCAATACGTGTGCCCACATAACTTTCTATGTGCCCATGGTTGCTGCTGCAGATGCCAATATAAGTGATTTGCTAATACACCTCTAGGAACATAGCTATTGTCGGTCTGCGTTATGCGTAGCGCTGCTGCAACACCTGTCGCAGTAAATACACGGTCTATACAGACACGTCATGGGCGCAAACCGGCTTGCTCTTTCCTAGTCAGACACTCCCGTTCAACGGTAAGGCAACGAACGACAATGGAAGCGTGATTTTCTCACAACTGGCGTTACCCTAATACCCCCTGTGGTAAACCCCTTCTGAGCGACCGCCCTTCTTGTATATTGCGTTCGCCGCTTTAGTCAAGTTTAAGTCTGAGCTCAACTTCGACATCTGTGGATGAGTGTTTGTCGAACCTACTGGCCTAGCAAGAAGAGCGACCAATGCCTGAAAATGAAGATGCTAAGTACACCATACTGCAGTGCTTCGCAAAGTGTTCTGTCAACGGTCAAAGCCTTTTGACAACCTGATTCGACTGTCCCCTCTCCTCGCGCATGGTCTCGATAACACCAGGTCTCCTCCTCCTACTTTACTGGCTTTGCCGGTTGACGTGTCTCCTACTGTCCAGCCGTGTATTTCGTACGCGGCGTGAGACGGGGCTTGAAACCACTGAGGCACTTCATGATTTTGTACGTCCTCATTAAGTCACTTCCATCCGTCTTCTTATGGAAAAATCCAAGTTACCCAATCCGGCTTCACACGATAATCCACGCTGGCGTATTATTCGAGCTGCTAGTCTTTGCACCTTCTCAATGCATGTAATACCTTTCCATAGGTATGGTGCCCATGCATGAACACAGTTTTCCAGACGTGGTCTGACCAGACCTTTAAACTAGGGGTGTAAGACTCCCGGCTTCGTACGATGCGGTACTCTCCTGAGAAGAAACACCGCGAGGTTTGTCTTCCGCTGCTATGCGGACGACGTCAGCCGTGTGTCCTCCGCCATTCCAATATCCGGCCAGACTCACAGGTCAGTTTGCATGGCTTTCTTGCTACCTTTCCCTCCATAGAGTGGAACGCTACCAACTGCCCGTTCGCCGCTTGTACACCGTCAACGTTATCCTCCAATTTGCCTGTGACAGAGGTCCTAACTGTTAACTGACGCATATATATCCTTAGCCGCCATGAACATTCCGTAGGTAGATATGGCTTTTCTGTTACTTTTCATTTCATAGCTTACGCATGTTCTCCATACATTAGTACCTTAGTAACCTGCCACAATTCTCCTCCGTTGCTATGTCAGCAACGTCATCCATGTGTCCTCCGCCATTCCTATAGCTGGCCAGGCTCATAGGGAAGTTTGCTTGCTCCCTTCTACCTCTCTCTCCATAGAGTGGAAGGCAAACGCCTGCTTGTTCGCCGCTTGTGCACCGCAACCGTTATCATCCTGTTTGCCTGTGACAAAGGTCCTCACTGCTAACAAGCGCGCAGCTGTCTGCAGCCGCCATAAACTTTCGGTAAATAGCTATTGCCTCTCTGTTTCCTTTCACTTCTTAGATTTTGTTAGCTGCCCATACATTCGCACCTCAGTTCAGTGCCTATCCCGCCCGTTCGCGGCATACACCAGGTGTAAGCGTATCCATGGGTCGAATACCTTTCCAGCGCCTCATGTGTCCTTGCCTCAGTAACCGTAGTCCCATTTACAACATGCGCCGACTGTGAAAAGCACGAAACTACCGTCCGGTAAGCATGCATACATAACTACATCTGTATTTATATTCTCCATCGCTGCACAGCGTCAACATGTTCCCCTGCTCCATCCGCTTCCATGACATCAAACAAAGGAACGCTACATTTGCCCTGCTCAGTGCTTACGTCAAGGAACGCAAACATGGCCCACTTAAGGACCCACCATTTTTTAGTGTCCACGCATTGCGGGTAGAGTGCGTCCATAGCCACGCTTCCAACAATGACGCGGATATTAGAATTGGTGTGACCGTCGCTCATCTCGTCCTCCCTTTCCGTGTGGCATACATATTCACCTTTCCAGCTACCATTCCTATAACGAACCTATCACTGCACCTCATAGCTATTTCAGCCTCTCACAGGTAGGTTGGCAGGTTATGAAGCCCAATGTACAACAGCCTCCAGTTCACCAAGAACCTGTCTCATGATTTTCGGGGTACCATGTCATATCTAATCATTTATCACATTCATTCACGCCTACGCCTAACGAAAGCACCTATACCCCATGACTCAGTGATCGCTGTGTTTACGTGACGCTTTGCATTCGTCCGCAGCATACGCGTGAACAATTGATCGGGATTGAGTCACAATGCGGTGCTTAGTTTACGTACCGTTTTCCTCACCATCATCTTACATATACAACCTCCTTCCCTTGCCTTTGCATGCCAGTGGACAGACAGTCGGTTATTTACTTGTGCAAACATGTTATCTATTATTTCGATGACATACGGATAGCACAATTATTTTGGTAAAAAGTTCCATAAATTAGATATTAAAAACTGGGGCGACATTTACTCAGCTGCATACGATACCTTATACGTACAACTTCATCGATCCCCGCCTATCCTTTGCCTCATTCCTTCTTCCAACATGCAGTTCGACAATCACATACGTAAGCATTACGTTCCAGCTCTTTACGGGTTTTCATTCAGTCGGATTTGGTTTGCGGCATGCACTTACTCATTCCGCCGCTACCGTTCAACCACACCGCCTATCACAGTAACTCGGTGATTATATACCACGCATGCGTGGTTTATAATGTTCCCACTCGGAGTTCCAAACGCGCAAAGCCAACGCAGTGTGAAATCCCAGGGTACATGGCACGATGAAAGCTAAGTCGGACAACACTCTCCGTAAAAAGCGATAAAATATACATAGGAGCACCAGCGCGATGTTTTACAGATAACATAACCATACGGCCATTAGCTGAACCACAGTCATGTAAATCTTTGTATATGCGAGCGTCATACCATCTTTTCTAGGAACAGAGAGCATACACAGAGGCCGAACCAACCGAAATCTATAGAAACTTTAAGCCAGCTTCCACGAGGTATCGCTGCATAGAAGTGCAAAAATATTATAAATATGCATATGCAGCGAATGAGAAACAGGCTATCAAAATTGTTAAAATTATAAAGCAACATGTATAAGTCCAGGCTTTCCGCTATGCCGTTATATCTCCAACTTTAAATCGCATAGGAGATAAGTTAATCAGGAAGCAAAACGCACCTAATGAGACCGCCATTAAATTGGCCAAATTATTCCAAAGGAAAAAAGTTCAACAATATCTACAATCACTGTATGTTACGTGAACGGTATCATTCAAAACACTTGAACCATCACCAAGAAAATGTTACACATACGCACATTTATCCATCATCAAACTACTTATGTTAGGAATCGGTGATATTCAACCAAACACGGTGGAGAAAAAATATAGTTGCAAAACAAAACTCAGCATACTGCGACTAGTAACCCATCTGTGCGTATGTACACATTTGCATATATATATATATATATAAATATATATATTTATATATGAAAAAAATAGTTGGCAGAATCCGGTTTCGGATTTGCCTGTCACTTTGGTCAGCCACAGGATGCCTTCGCCTACAGATGGACCATGGATGGCTTGCGCTGCACCACCCACAGCTCCATCCACACCCCATATCCAGTATAATCCCGAAGGAATAAGACCGGGAGGCATGTGGATGAAAGCCAAGTGTCATCAACGGAGCCGGCCCACACTCCTTCACAGGCAAGCACAAGCACACTGTATTTGGGAATCAGGCGCACACAAGGCGGTGGCTGGACCGTAGTCCACTACGCACTGAGTGCATGGAACCACTCCTTGATCCTAACACGGCCACAACGACTGTGCACCCCGTCCCCTCCAGCAACGACCAACTGTCTCCTAGAGCCAGTATGAACGAGGTAGTGGTTAATAGACAGGTAGGCACCATGCCAACATGCACATCAAGCGCAGCCTCACCGGGGATATCAAGCAACAGCCAATCACTTGAGAGAAAGATAACAAAGAAAATAAATCGGGTGATGCATAAGGAAAGGGCGACGTATATCTTAAAGTAATGAGAAGCTGAAGTAAATTGTTTACAGAAGAATGTGAGTTAATTTCACCAGGTCAGAAAGTATACTTTACGGAAATGCCACGAACACAAAAATGTTTTCGAAAAGGACTAGAATTGGCTTAAGTGACGTGTGAAATTTTATAGAAGAGGGTACAGGTAGACATTTATATGAGAAAGCAAAGCATTGGGACAAACTTGAAAACCCACCACCTGAAATAAACAGACTTAGCACGCAAGCAAACGGTGACATAAATCTTAACTTAGTGAGCATAGGAAATAAGTTGTTTACAAAAGAATAGGTTTACAAAAGAATACGAGGTAAGTTCGCGTGGTCAGGAGGTTTATTTTACGGAATTGCTACAAACACGAAAATGCTATCGAAATAACTACAAGTGGCTTAAGCGACGTTTGCAAGTGTATAGAAGAGAGTATAACTAGGCATTTATATGGGAAAGAAAAGCATAAGGGCAAAATTGAAAACCCACCACCTGAAATAAATACTTAGCATGCAAGCACGCGGTTAGTAAATCGAATGCAGCGTGCCTACAAACGCTGTGCCGGTTCTGCCTACGTTCCCTCCAGAACCCGTCGGCGCTTCGGTAGTAGTCCCGAGTGGCCTCGCTCATGGCTCACTAGGCCCGCCTGACTCAGGCACTCGCGACCGCATGTGCTACAGCACCATGCACACGATGTTGATGAAGTACAATCCATCGGTGCTTGCCGCTTCCGCACTTGCCGCTTCTTCTCTGCACGCATGAGGGCTTTCTCCCGTACTTCAGCAACTGTCCTCGTGATTGGATCGCGCAATAAGAGCCGATCAACCGCTTTTGATTCATATGATCTGCAATCAAGATTAGAACGTGTGAGGCTCACTTTGATCATGTCCTGGTAACGTAACTTTGGTTTCCCCACGTGCCGCTTCCCAATACTCAGCTGACCATATAATAGCTGCATCGGTATCCGCGTCGAATCCACACGCCACACATGACCGAGCCACTGCAGATGTCTCAATAAAAGTAGGCAGTCCACTGCACACATTCCACTTCGGTGCAACAGTTCCGTGTTTGCAACTCTGGCGCCCCAACCGATGCGCAAAATCCGTCGCAGACACTGCTGATGGAACCGCTCGAGTTTTCGCACATCCCGACGGTACATTGTCCACGTTTCACTGCCGTATAGAAGAACGGACAGTACCATGGAATTTTGCACCATCAGCTTCGTGTTAATGGTGAGCTGACGGTTGTTCCATACTTGGTACACAAGCTTCCCGAATACCGCTGCTGCCTTCGACACGCGAATACACAGTGAGCTGTGTAGCTGCTGATCAGTCGACATCACACTCCCAAGGTAGCTGAAGCGGGTGTTGGTTTCCAATACTTCAGCACCAATGCTGATTCGCGGCAATATTGAAGATTGCCCCTCCGGTGAAGGCTGAAAGTGACAGACAGTTGTGCTTGTGTTGATGGTGAGCCCAAATTTTGCCGCTGTCGAGGCCAGAGCACTAGTCATGTGCTGCAACTCATCCGCGCTGTGTGAAAACAACGCACAGTCGTCAGCAAACAGTAACATACGGATAGTTGTCTCACAGACTAGAGTTCTCGCACCGAAACGACGGATGTTCAGCAACGCACCATCAAAACTGTGCTCCACACCAACGCCGTAGGCACAAGCAGCATCAAAAGCACAAGACAACATCGCATGAAGATATATATTAAACAGGGCAGGAGCTAAGACACAGCCTTGCTTCACACCAGAGACAACTGCAACGTCATCCGAGGTCTCTCCACTCAGCTACACCATCGCCCGCATACCACTATGCAGACATTCAAGTAAACTTACAGGCTTACGCGGGCAACCAAACTTACCCAACAATTCCTCGCGGTTCACCGTATCCAATGCCTTGGTGAAATCCACAAAAAGCGAGTACAATGGCTGGTGTTGCACTTCTTTTGCAACTGACGAGCCGCCAACACCATATCTATAGTGCTGCGACCCGAACGGAATCCACACTGTTCTTTCGCCACGATAGGTACCACAACTGCCTGACGAGGCGGTTGAGCGGGATTCGGGCAATCACCTTGCCCACACAACTCAGCAAGTTGATGCCACGATAATTCGTGCAAAATTGCTTACTACATTTGCCCTTGTAAAGTGGTAGCACAAGGGCATCCTTCAGCTCAGAAGGCACCTCCTCCTCAATCCATACACGTAGCACCAAGTGGTGCAGCGCAGGCAACAACGCGGGTCCGCCGTGTTTCAATATTTCAGGCGAGATCCCGTCGGCTCCGGCGCACTTGCCAGTTCGCAGCTGATCCTGTGCTCTCTGTTGCTCATCCACTGTCTGCGTGTCCGCCACAATTGCCTTCACCTCGTGCTGCTTGTGGCCGAGTAATACAGGCCAGTCGATCTTTGAACGGTTTTTCATGAGACAGTCAGTTTTTTCGCCAGATCTTTATTATGTCTGCAGTCCGTGTGCAGGTAGCGCCTGAACTACAATCGAGCAGTGTCCTCAAAGGCTCCAATCTCGGTTCATACACCGCCTTCAAGGTGTCCAAGAATTCCTTGTGTTGGCGACGTTCGGCGTAGCATTCCATCTGCTTCGCCTTCTCCGTCCACCATGCAACTTTTATGTGACGGAGCTCCCGGGACAACGTCCGCAGTAATTTGCGACACTGTCTCTTCTTCCCCAAGTCACTGGAATCTGCAATATGTGCAGCAAATACTGCATTCTTCTCCGACACCAATGAGCCGATCGTCGCATTGTTGTCATCAAACCAATCAGGCCGCTTACAGTTCGCGCGTCCGATGGTCTCCTCGGCAGCAGCTGTCACCTGGTCGCGAATGTGGTGTCACGGTTCGCCCACTGTGGCTATGCATTCCACATCCCACAGGCATGCATCCATCGCCTTCTCCAGCTCAGTACGTTTCGCCACAGTACCGAGGGGAGAATGTCAAATTTACGCCGATTCACGGCGGGAGCGCAGTACATAGATTTACGAAAATATATGCACAGTTTGGTCTGCACCAACTTGTGATCAGTGCCACACTCAGCTCCACGCAGTACACGTGTCATGCGCAATTCACGTACATCACGCTGACGTACGATGACATAGTCGAGCAGGTGAGCGTGACCACTCCGTGGGTGCGTCCAGGTTGCTATATCATTCGCACTCAGTGCAAACCGTGTGTTCGTTATCGTCAGGCCGTGAGTGGCACACAGTGAGAGCAGAATGTCACCCTTCGCATTCGCTGAACCAATGCCATGCGAACGGATAACATTTGTCCACACCGATGCATCATGCCCAACGCGCGCGTTGAAACACGCAGTAGAAATAGCGGGTCGATCCTCGGCACAGACCGTATCAAGGAGGATAGCTCAGTGTAGAGTTGATCACGCGTGTCGTCATTATAACACATGGTCAGACGGTGGGTGCGTTTAAAAGTGGCAAAATTACATTTTCCGAGAATTAGGCGGACGGACATCAGTCGCACGCTGATGCCTGTTGATTCACCCATTAGCTGACCATGGAGATCGGATATTGCAAATCCGACCCCATGTTCACGTGGTGCTGAGGCGGCGATTCGCACCGGGTATAAGGTGTAGCCAGCAACTGCTTCATGCTACTTACCTTGCTCAGCGAGCCGGGTACCACTGAGCGCCGCAATATCGATGTTGTAGCGCGCAATTCCCATCGCGAATAGTGCAATGCGTTGCTCCGGGCGTTCGCTGGAATTCCGTTCCAGTAATGTGCGCACGTTCCAGCACCCGATGCTGCGTGCTTTATGCGCAGGCAACCGATTGCATTGGTGGGCAATCGCACGCCAGGTGGTCGTTGTGCTCCCAAAGTTTGCTTGAGGGACTCCACCCGGAGCCTTTGGCTCAATAGCCTTAGCCAAAAGGCAGTTGGTGGTTTGGAGGTTTCCTTGAGGGACTCCACCCTGAGCCTTTGGCTCAATAGCCTGACCCACAACGCAGTGGGGAGCAGATTCAGATCTGGAATGTGATTGCAGTGAAAGATTGAGATCTGCTTGACGGCCGTTCCACGCAGTCTTTGAGGTTCTGTAACGTTTAATATATGTTTTGCGACCGTAGTGTGATACGACCCTTCGATCGGGGCCAGACGCAGGTGGGTTTTGGCGGGTTTGCACCAATTTGACCAGGGGCTTTAGGCCTGGCTTGAGGCGGGCAGTAGCAAACCATTGAACACCCGGAGGTGTCCTCCCACCGTCAGAGACAATGCGTGGCACACGTGCTCTACGCCAATCGAGCTGTGAGCTTATAACCCTTAGACCTGTTGTCTCCGATGTCTAGGTTTTACGGGAAGTTTTACCGTCTTTAAGAGGAGACGCAAAGGACACGAACAAATGGCACAACAGTAGCAGCAGTGGGTAGACTATCTGTCAGGTTCTAGCCATTAGCAGCCTCAGCGCACCATAGTCTCTCCCGCAAAATGTACGTGTAACATAAGTATATACATGTATTTACATATATATATATATATATATATATATATATATATATATATATATATATATATGTTGCGCCCACACATGTCAGCATGCATGTCAGCATGTATAGAGCCTATGGTGCGCAGAGGCTGGTAATGGCTAGA
>CALYDF020008813.1:0-11305 GCA_944474145.2 Dicrocoelium dendriticum
TCGTCAGGTGAGTGAATAACCTTCATGGTGAAAAATTACGGAGCGTGTGAAAGTGAATGCAAGTATTAAAAAGTAAAAGTAGAAGGGTAGACAGAATAATTTACCGGATCAAAATAGTTTTTTTTCGGGGTCACCAATTATAGCGCGTAGATCGTGCGCTATATATCCGGTACGCGACTAGACGACCAACCAAAAGTAGTGGGTAGAAGACACAAAAGTAAACTAGGGAAGAGGTTTATTGGACGGGAGGAGCGTTAGCTAATGCTAAATTAAGGCACCCGGAGAGAGCTAGCTAGGGAGAATGTCGTTGGCGTCGAGAGCGTAGACGGAGCGTCGTTCGCAGTCGAGCCGCGCACCAAAGGCGGAGATCGTTTCCGTGTTTCCAACAAACGGGAACAACGTTCTAACAGGCAAACCGAATGGTTCCCTAATACATAATAAAGCTATAATTTGAATATTTTAGAATAGTTTACACAGTCCTACGGGAGAATCTCCAGGTCGCTACAAACCGACCATTGTGTGGGACCCAATCAAATGCTTTTTTCATATCAAGGAAGATGATGACCAGCGCTTGACCCAGGTCTATGGACTGCGTAACGTCGTTTAAGAATTCAAACTGACAAGTTTGACAAGATTTAGCGGGCAGAAACCCGTGTTGGGACCTATTAATAAGGTTGCGTTGTAACAGAAATTGAAGCAACCCGTCCTTTATTATTCTTTCCATGAGTCTAGACGCAATGGATGTGTGGCTAATAGGACGGTAATTGTCAATATTTTGTCGGCAGCCTCGTTTGTGTCGTGGTATGATTGTTGCGTGTTTCCATAAAGACGGGTATTGTCCGCTCTTCATAGAGATGGTGAAGATATTTAGGAGGAGGACTGGATTATCCGGTCCTCCGAGTATTAATACGGAAGAAGGTACACCATCAGGGCTTGGATGGTGAGACATTTTCATGGAGCAAAGTGCTCCCTTGATGTTGTTTAAGTCAAAGTCAATAGTATGTATTTGATCCTCAGTGTACTTGTGAATCTTGGTTGGCAATGTCGAGTCATTGCTGATGAACGAGTTACAGAAGTACGTGTTAATGCAGTCGCAGAGCTCGGCCGCATCTGTGACTATAGTTTTATCAGGAAGCAGAACGGTAGTGATCGGAGTATCTTTGCTGCCGCCTCGCTGCTTCATTAGTCGAATAAGAGACTTTGCCTTGTTGTCAGTGCATAGCGCTGCTTGCTCAGCTAATGTATGAGCATTGCTTTGTGCACTTCTCCAGGCGATTAGTAGTTCGTTCATGCGGAGGATCAGATGAAAGTCTTAGTCTTGCTGTAGCGGGAGCGCATTTTCTTAAGCTTAGTAGCTAGTTTGCGTGTAGAAGCATCATAAAGGGTCTGCCGCCTTCTTGGCTTCCTCTTTTTGGGGGGCAAGGACGTCTAAGCAGTTAGTGAGGTTACTGTAAAGCTCTCTGATCGCAGTATCCATATTATCTGAGAGGAAGAAATCGTCCCAGGGTGATGCTCAGAGAAGGGAAAAAAAATGTTACCCAGTTGATGCGCTGGAGGGGGCGCGATACCTCATACTTGTTATCTGCCTGGTAAGGGAATTTAGGCAGTGCAAAAGAGAGCTTCACCACGTTGTGGTCGCTACCCGGTATGTTGTCTAACACGCTGGCGCATGCATGGGAAATGCCGAAGTGGTTCCTGCTATACAAACGGAGACTACATGGGATTAACCGAGGACACAGTTTAAGGTTGAACCGTAGGTTATATCTTACTTGAACTTTTATTCAGTTAAGTGAACTTGGTTAACTTAATTGTTTTTGTTGGTAGATAGTATAACCGTTCTAGTGCTCTTTCTAACATCGTCGCTTTCTTGTTTCTTTCCATGTGCCCACCAATAAACGAAGCCACTGAATGCGCTGAAATAGTTCAAAGGGTTAAGTGTGAAGTTAGTCAAGAGATGGATCCTAAGTTGCAATAAAACCGTTAGTAAGCACGGCTGTGCTCCACTTCGTAGCTCTTAAGATTAGGAACACAAGGAGCGCCAAGAGAAAAAGTAAAATAGCATAGTTGCTGAGGAGCTTTCGGAGCAAAAATTTGCTTAGCAGTATGCTGCCATAAAGCATCCGTGTGTCGCGAAGCGCATTGCAAAAAGCATTGCTGCACTATTTGGCACGGTAAGCGTATACAAGGCTCACTTACTCTCAACTTTTACACTATCCATGCAAGAGCATGTAACTTGTGCAACATTTGACCTGACCACTCGCGGGCGCAATCCAGCAATATACCAATGTTTATAGTTATTTCTATATTTCTAAGCAGCTTTGATTATGCTTCTGACAACGCTTACGGTCTTGTGTCCGAATACGACAAAAAGTGAAATTTGTAAAGTTTCTCGAAGATAAATCGCATTCTCAAGCAAGTCTGAAAACCGGTTAAGGAAAGAATTTATTCATTAAAGCGAAGCATGAATTAACTGCCGAAAACGAAATATCCGTAGTGAATGGTGTTAAAGAGCGTTCCGGTGGTAACAGCAACGGCTTATTTCAAAAGCCCCGAAAGTTCCAGGAGCAATAAGAACTTACAAAGGAAGACAGTGACAGAATGATAACACGCGATCCGAATATAGTAAAGTGCACGGGTTTTCAAAGTTCCCATTAGACGGTGCAACGTTCGGACCAATCGTACCGCTCCCAGCGCACCTAATTGCCACGCGGAAAGAGAGTTGTGGAGACGCTTATGCGACCAACAATTGGACTACAGCAATTTAGCCATAGTACAAGGCACTTTCTATGGAAGCTCAAGGTTATATGGGTGGATGGGGACGAGATACTTGTATCATTCGACGTGACCGCATCCTTTACTTCTTCCATCTTACTGATCTCAAAGCCAGAAATCCTCGAACGGCTGGACCAAAGTACGCAAACTATAGGAAAGTTGACGACTAAAATTCTGGCCATACTGCCTGCCCCACCATTTATATTAGGTCAAGTCAAACAGGCGGATGTGCCCTACAGCGGTTGCGACAACCAGCGCCCTATACGCTTCGCGATACTACCTAGTGTAGACCAGGACTTCTCTCCTCCAAGCTTACATCGAAAGTCCCATCACTAACATAGGGCATCAAACGAGCATACAGAAAAGCTAACTAGGGGGTAATGGACCCTCCGCTTAGGGTTTCATGCAAATACACGACATCCAGCTTTGGCATAAGAAATCAGCTAACTAAATATGAAGAGCGTGAATATCGCTAGACGAATTTAAGTGCGTCTGTACCGTGTGACCTAGTGATGCTGGGTGTATGCCCCCGGATCACCTTGCATCCGTGGGCGGCTAGCATCTAACAAGCAACAAAACACTGTTCCTGCTTTTCACACACGTACAACGCATGAGCAGATTTGGAATTGCTAATCCAGCGCCGGCTAATAGATTACCAGCACACCATTCGCCAGGGGCACGACAACATTCGGTACGATTCACAGTTCGCTGCGCTTCGCAACTTGGTTGCTTAACTTCTGATGGACCCATCCAGCCATGCCATCAGCAACTACGCGATCCCCCTGAGGTGTGCAACTGCAATGCAGCACACAACCAGGTGATCACTGCAAAGGAACCGCGATCACTAAACGCTACATTTGCCCTGAGTTCGCATACCTAGCTTTTTCAGTTTACAGGTAGCAATACCCAGCTCCGGCTGTTATAAAACATTCAGAAGCCAAGCTGAAACACATCAGCAAATACAGGCACAGGGTCGCTGATTAAGCGATTACGCCTAGTGCTTACCGTAAAAACTCGCCGAACCTGAAACCGTGTACGATAACGCAACACTAACATCGCCCTTCGTGCCCCCATACACAAACAAACGTCCTCGTAGATCTCGTATCCACTTAGTACCAAATTATATAAACTCTTACTTCCTGACAAGGCCGTAATCCACGACCGTATAACAATATGCCAAGCCTTCGCCAAACACCTTTACCAAACCTTTACCAGAATCAAGTTGTCTCCACCTGCTACGCTGGCTAGACAAACCGATGACCAATTGGGTGCCATAGACTTTGGCGTGCGCACTAACAATCGCGTCCTAAAGGCACTCAAACTGCTATACGACGCCCGCACGGAGAAAGCCCCTTTAGCTATGCTTAGCTTATGCTGTCGGGATATACTCTTTGCCTCTTCACCTGTTTACACTCTCCAGGAATAGTAGGATCTACACAACCATGTGGGAGCATGCGGTGTACGCGCCAACACAAAGCGTGGTTGTCGCCAAACGGTGGACAACTGTTGACCTAGCAGTCATACGGCTAAAGCACCTAGACTCCTGGAGAAATCTGTTAATGTGGCAATGCTTACTTCTGACGGAGCGTAACTACGTCGGACAAACTGGAAGGAAGCTTTGTACACGAATCAACGAACACAATGCGGCCGTCAGAAGACATGATCCGCATTCATTGGTTTCTGTGCACGAAGATCAAGAAGGGCCACCATTTCGATCTGGAGCATGTTAAGATCTTAGCACATGGAGGTACAAAACACGCGAGGGAGTATTTGGAATCAGGGTACTCTACAACGAATTCAATCAGTCGACCTATCGAACTGGACTCAGTATACGCAACACTACTGGCGGACGACCGCCAGCTCGATCGATTGAATCCGGTGGAACGTGTGGCTGGCCAACCAGAACTGACGGCAGACTCGCCCACAAGCGCAAGCAGACAAAGGCCACGAAACACAAGGAGTAAAGGTCAAAGGTCACTTGCCCATCAATCAGGCTGAAGGCGGATCGAAATCCCAACCCATAGGATTGCTCGCCTCCACGGGCAACCACCGCGGTATAAAAACGCACGCACACCACGCTCAGCGCACTCTTACCGAGGCTCCTCTACGCTATTCTACGCTACTGCACGCCACTCAACTACGCACTGATGATGTCACCTCGATTGGTGACGAAACGTTTGCAACCAAATTGCCAAGCTCAGCGAACAGTTCAACTGCCATCTAACCCACAATCCAAACACGTATTCCTACCTTATCGATCGTGCCAGACGCGTCAGTTCGCTTTCCTGTACCCTGTGACATAGCGTGGATATGGGACCCGCACTAGTAGCCATACTTCTTGATGTGACAAAATCATTCGAGCGTCTTCCTCACGCTGGTCGTTTGATAAAACTTGTCTCCTATGGGATTTTAGAAATTCTTCTCTCCTGGTTCTCTTCGTACATCTCCGCCCGACCGCAATCGGGTAGACTTGATACTAAGGAATCGCGGAGAACACAATTGACTACTACAGTAGTTCAGGGCAGCGTCATTGGCGCATCACCATTTCTAGTCTAAGTAAACTATATATTTTGGCCTTCAAACACGGATGGATATATCTGGTGCGGATGAACTTAAAAGCTGCCTTCTCCATGCAATACGTCGGACGTATCGCACAGCTTAGCTCCTTTACAAAATGACGTCACGGCTCTGAATAGCTACAGCGAAACCTCTAAGCCTAAACTTTCGCGAAAGAATGCAACGTCGTGACACAAATGCTACATACTCCCCTACGTGCTGACCCTGAATGGCAACACTAAAGACGATTATACAGTAATAAAACAACTCGGAGTACGGTACTTAGCGTCACGTAATGTTGGAGAACAAGTGGGCCACAGCACTGCAAGCACTAGGTAATTACTCGGCTGCATGTTTAAAACGATGTCCTTAGCATGGTCTGTGCACGTCCATTTTGAGAATGCTGCTCCAGAGAGTTTTGCAATACAAAAGAATACAACAAAATTGTAGTGGAAAAGAGCTGGCATCCATTTTCGAAACTGCATTAACCCCTGCACACCAAATTACCGTGACAGATGAAGGCAGATACAGCTGGACCTTATTTGGCTGCGCCGCATAATGCTACGTTTCGGGTTTCTGTTTCAAATCAAAACCGAAGGCGCCATGCGTGTAAGAAGGTGGCATCTAAGTTGACGGCTGATACCACGCATTCGTTTTAGATCGCTTTATCTGAATAGGTAGCAAATTCATCTAATAGGCACAAGTTCAAGCTGATTGATACTCGCACACACGCCTACCCTGGTTAGCTATCGCTTAGCTTATGCATTTTCTGCTGTACATAACCAGCCGACTCGCATTTTAATGGCGATTCTGTACGTCCTTTACTAACCCATGTAGAGTACTTTAATGTAGTTGTTTAACTTTTGGTACATTTATGTGATCGTGTGGGTTACAGCTAAATAATTACCTGCCGAGTGTGCATAATGAAGTTTGCCCAGACTTCACTTGAACATCAAGCTGACCTAGGAGGCTTGATGTCAACCGAGTTTAAGTCCACTGAACCTGGGGCGGCTGCTGCGCGCAAACGATTCGGTATGTGTATGACTCAGAAGTCCTGTGGAATCATGTTGACTGTAAGTTTCGTTAAATTCGTTTAGGCTTTTGTAAGGTCAAATTAGCATACGGTGTACAGGCTAGCCCCCTAAGCCTTGTTTGTGACAGAACGTTAATTAAACGGTTCTTGCGGTCTGGGAGGAAAATTGTGATGGGTTAAAGAAACAGATGTACCCTGAGAGGCTTGGTAAGTTTTAGATGTCTTCCATGCGTTGCAAGCGACTTTGTGGCGACTTGGTCCGCACATATCACAAACTAATCGGTCAGATTAGTCAGAATTTAACCGGTCTGTTCCACACAACTCGAGTGTCAACTCTTCGTGCCCGACCGAAGAATTTACACGAACCGTGATCTGCCCTGGTGGGGTATTTCCGGTAATCGCTTAGGGTCATATACAGTGTAACGCATGGCCGACAGGGGTAGTAATGGTATCCACGTTAAACGTCTTTGAACAGTGACTTGACGCCCGCTGTGTACAGTTTAAAATATAACCGTATATGCCTATAGCATTTACTCGTCTATTCCGGCCTACTCCACTTAATTCATTTTCACTTCATCTCAAGCTTACTTATATAAGGTGGTCGTCCTGCCTTTACCCATATTTCATTTCATCTGCTTTCATTCAGGTGGCCGGCACAGCGGGGACTTTTAACACGGGGCACGTTGGCATGGTTTCGCAAGGAGGCTGGACCTCACCGTGGTGCGATGGTTTGCGCGCTTCGGTGATCCATTGAGTTATGCTGGGTGATGCTTTTGCACCTTCAGAGCCACTCATACCAGATTGGTCAATGGTTAGAGACCAGACAAAGTCAGTCTCCTGGGCCTCCAGGTTGCGGGTCGGACTGAGGGTTGTTCCTAATCCTTTAAACGGACTTCTTGCAGCTTACCGCTAAACCCGCTGTCTTGCGGTCCGGCCTTTAAACCAAAGGCTTTGGTTGAGAACCCTAACCATTCTCCTGTCTATGCCCGGGCAACCTGACAGTATTCTGTCCACGCATTACAAGGAATTTCAATTTACACAGTTTCGTTATGCTCTGACCACCACTGTGGCCTAGATGCTGCATGGAGCACGGTGAACTGGGGTTTCGATGCTACCGTTCAAGACTTCCCAACTTCACATTTACGCTCATATGTCATTTCACAATTACCGTCCCGTTCCAGCTTCACTTGTAGCCCAATATTTTCAACCCCAATTCTTGACACTCCCTCACCTTGCTTTGCTAGGCTTGTACATGCTAGTCGCAACTCACATGTGAACGCGGAGCGTCCTTCCTGCCCCGTCGACATGCCCGTATACAAGTAAGCGGCCAAGCCCGGTACTTCGGCTTCCACTTAGAGCCCATGATCATCCTTTAGAGTAGTATGCCCCAATGTACGCAGCTTGATACAGATCGGTCAACCGGCTGCACCTGCCCGAATATTAGAGCCCCTCACGATCGATATCTGCTGCATATTGGAGACACGCATGCAAGTCTGGAGCTCAATGCACATTTTATGTTCCCCTTCAGATGACACCAGCAGCACTTTCTCACTGCGCCCATCCAGTGACGATGCAGCATCGAGCACCGGCCAAGCCGGTGTTGGTATTGCCCTGAGTAATCGGATTGAAGCTGCTCTGGTTGATTAGATCCTAATCAGTAGCCGGATGTGTGCGGTCCGATTGGCTGGCTCGTTCAAAGCTTCGAAATCGCGCGTGACTAATAGGTGCCTAATCATAATCGCTGCTAACGCCCCCAAAACTGTAACCATGCTACAGTAAGGAAGGACTTCTACCGCCAACTGACCGAGCTCCTTCTAAACAAAAGAAGCGCGGACGCTGTAGTGCTGGCTGGGGATATGAACGCTTAAGTTAAAAATTATTTCAACTGACGAACTGCAGCCGGGCGGCCAACATGGTGTAGGATCCCGTAATGATAACGGTGAGCGGTTACTTCATTTGTGTGAGGATGCTCGCCTATTTATTGCGACCACTAATTTGCGACACAGCATCCGCCGGAGGGTGAGTTGGCGTCCACCAGCCTCGAAGCATCTATGGACGCAAATCGATCACATTGCGATAAATTTCCACTGGAAAGGCTACGTCCAGAACTGTCGCTCGATTTGGAGCACATATGTGCACACCGACCATGCAGTTGTATGTGCTGACCTAGGGATGCGTTCTGGCGGACGCCCACGACGACGTTGTGAGCGCATTGACACAAGCCAACTGGCGAAGCCAGCTGTTCTGAATGCCCATCAAAGTACGCTGTCATGCGAGTTGGATAAACGCTCACTGGATGCAATTGAAGGTCATTGGTCCCACATTCACCAGACCTTACTATCAGCAGGCAAACCCTCATATGGTAAGTCCATTCGCCAACATGGACATTGGGTCTCTTCACAGTCTCTGGAACTTATGGATGCTCGCCGGCATATTCCGGCTGGAAGCGAACACAATGAAACTCGCAAAGAGCTCCGAGGAAAACTCCGTGCTAGCCTGAAGAGAGACCGCGAATCCCGGTGGTCTAATCGTGCAACAGAGATGGAGATGGCCGCTGCCCTTGGTAAGCATCGCAAGTTATTCCGTCTGATACGAGAATCGGGCAGCAGGAGACCTGGTGCTAGTGAAACTATACGTGAGGAGAGTGGACAGCCTACCTACAACTTGTCAAAGCTCTTGGAGCGTTGGGCTGAGCATATTGAAAAGCAATTTAATCGGTCGGCATTGTTAGATTTCTCGCCGGCCACTGATCGCACTGCTCCTTGGTCTTTCTCTTTGGATCCACCCTCTCGCTCAGAAGTCGAACGCGAGACCGCACTGTTGAAGTTAAATAACGCCGCGGGATCAGAGGATCTTCCTCCAGACCTCTTCAAATTCGGGGAACCTGCTCTTGTGGATGATGTACACGAGTTACTACTGAAACTGTGGGAGCAGAAAACTGTTAGAATCGACTTGATACGCTCCGGTATTGTTCCGAGCTCCAGAAAAGGCTCGCATTCGGAATGCCGCAACCACAGAGGAATTAGTTTGGTCAACTTTGTCAAAATACATGCTCTGTCATCCTTCACCGACTGACTGGCACTCGTGAAAGTCATAATCGTGAAGAGCAAGACGGGTTTCGTCGAAAACGTGGCTGCATTGATCACAACTTCACTTTGCTTCAGTTGTTAGAGCACCGCCACATATATTGGCGTCCCACCGTTGTCGTGATCCTCGACATCAAAGGTGTATTCGATTCGGTGGGTAGACATGCACTTTGGGACTGTCCACTCAGGAAACGTGTACCCGAGAAATATGTGAATATTATCCGATCATTATACGCGCGTAGCTCAGGCAGAGTGAGGGCTTACGGCAAGCTGTCATCGCCCTTTAATATCTCCAGCGGCGTGAGACAAGGATGCCGCTGTCACCTTTTCTCTTCAACTTCGCTATTGACGAAGTCATGGAAATCGCGTTTACAGGACACGACTTAGAAGGTGTGGAGCTGCTCCCAGGAGAACGACTTCTTGACTTAGAGTATGCTGATGATATTGCCCTAATCTGTGACAGCTCACAAATGTGCCAAGCGGCACTGGACAGCTTAGCATTAGCTGTCAGCCGCTTTTGACTTTGCTTTGCACCATCAAAGTGCAAGCTTTCCTCCAAGCTTGGCCTGGAATGCCTCCATCGCTGATCCTTGGTGGCGATCAGCTAGAAGTCGTTCAAAAGTTCAACTACATGGGAAGTTGTATCAGCGCCCGTGGGATTGGAGATGAGATCACGAACCGCATAGCAAAAGCTCTGCGCGCTTTTGCTAACCTTCGCCACTTATAGCGCCGGCGCGACATCACTCTTGCCCTGAAGGGTAGAGTGTACAATGCAGCGCTTCGTTAGACACTACTGTATGGCTGTGAAACCTGGCACCTTAGATCACCAGAGAGAAGGAAGCTAGTTACGTTCGACAACCAGTGCCTTCACAGCTTGGCTCAAATCTAGTGGGAAGACCGAGTAAGCAAACAGTGTTCGACGCCTTGTTTACGACACAGGAAAAGGAAATGAACCGCTCAGCACCGTTATTTCACGCACCAGGCTCCGATGGCTCGGCCACGTGTTACGCATGCCAGCCCACCGACTCCCGCGACGTGCGTTGTGTGCGTGCCGGGGGTGTGGATGGAAGAAGAGGAGGGGTAGCCTAGCGGTGACTTGGTACAGAGGAATGAAGGCCCTCACTTCGAAGATGGCGTCAGTTGGAGCGCCTTGGCTTCCTGGTTGGGGTCCGAAGGACGCGGAACACGTTTGGCTGGATATACTTGTTGATATTGCAAGAAGCCGACCTCAGTGGCATTCGTGCTGTGAGTTTTTTGTCCCACTCCATCCCTCTTAGCCTCCCCTCCGACCACGACTTATTGTTAAGCATTTTATAACGTAACACAGCAGATTATTTTTGTTGCATAGTAGCCGGCAGGTAGCTTAACGGAACGGTGCCCATCCGTTACCGGTAGCTGAGCTGGCTTGCATTTCCCGTTGCATTTTAATCCACCAGATGCATTTGATTCTCTTTTTACTTTTGGTATTGCGGCACATTAACTGAGCTGTTTCCCACCTCTAGCTAAAGTGTATTTTATGTTTTCTTGTTGTGGATTTGGTTGGCTGACCATGACACACGACTGTCCTTTTCGGTCGTCGCTCGGCCTGTTCCTCTCTCCCTTTTCTCTGAGGTCGTGAACATCTGAGAGCTTCGGGATTGAACTGAGGAACTGCCTCCGTCTGGGATAGGAGGAACTAAACAACAAGAAGTTACCTGGACCATGGCATCATTTCCATTCTAACCATCTGCACCCAACCACCAATGTCCAGTGAGGGTAGCTGGATTCGAATTCTTCGCTCCCCGGCAAATACACATAATCAGAGAAGACTTCACGTGGTTCTGCAATGGATCAACACACCATATTCAGAAAGAATGTT
>CALYDF020008814.1:0-11317 GCA_944474145.2 Dicrocoelium dendriticum
ATGGCGCAACAGTAGCAGCAGTGGGTAGACCATCTGTCAGGATCTAGCCACCACCAGCCTCAGCGCACCATAGTCTCTCCCGTCAATATTCGAACTACAAGCTTCTTTACAGACACGCTAATGGACTTCGGGAGGTGCATCACGGAATCTCACCACTCACTAGCATTAGTGGGTATACACACAGCAGAAGTCGCGGCCAATGCCTTACGTGCCTAGTACTTGCCAAATTTCAAAGCGGTACAAGTCGCAAACATTATACTTGCTTCTGTCACCACACCATCAGTGTTTTCCAGCATCACATTCACAGCAGAAATGGTGCCGAATAAGCAACTATTCTCGCATAGTCAGCTCTCCTGGAGTGGATAGCATTCACCCGTAACACTGCAGCTAGCAGCCCTGCACCTGGACCAACCACATGCCCCATTTTTCCAGCGTTGTCTAGACGATAAAGTAGTTCCATCAATGTGAAAAGGAGGTAGTATAATCCCCATTAACAAGTGAAGAAGTCGGTCTGATCCTACCAATCACCGTCCGATAACGCTTTCCCCTGTGCTTGCCGATGTCATGGAAGCGATCATCGCGCAGGTACTGATGGACTACCTGGAACGCTCCGGCATCACAGCGGCGAAGCAGCATGGATTTCGTAAACATCCATCATGTACTACGAATCTGCTGATGGCATGTGACAATTGGAGCGAAACAGTCGACTATCGGACAGGAATTGATGTTATATACAAGGACTTTTCGGAAGCCTGCGATCGCTTGGGTCATCGAATCCTCTTGCACAAAGCGCGGCTCTACGGTGTCGGCGATCCAGTATTAGGATGGGATGGTAACTTTCTCCGCGAGCGGCAACTGGTGGTTAGAGTTCGAACATCTCTGTCCTATCCGATCGGATTAGAGTGCGGCGTACCGCAGTGTTGGGTACTTGGACCTTGTTATAACCCGCTTAACACTAAGAAGACAGAATTGAAACTGCTTGAAAACGTTTACTTGCACAACTGATGTTACAACCAACTGTCCAGCGAAGCCGTTAACAACACACTTGGTCGAAACTAATCGATGCTTACGTGCTATGTGGTTGGCTGAAAGTTCCAAGCAAACATATAAACACAGGCGCTGGAAATTGATCGATTTTCACCTACTGTCTGTGTGGCCGAGGTCCTTGATCTCTCTAACGCCCTCTCGGTTAAAAATAAATTGTTGCACATAATATCTTTTGTTCGAAATGACCCTGAGTCTCTGAATTGGGGGGCGTGTACGTGTGGAATGTCTTCGTTCAGGTTCCACTTCTGTGCTCCCACCAACGCGTTGCTCTGGTTGTGCTTCCATTGGTTTGGGCAAAGGAAATGCATCTAAAAGGATGTTTGGGGGAAGCGCAGTAGTGTCATTTTACTTAACCTGTTGTGGTGTATAACGATGTTTGATGTGATGCAGATAACGTGTAGTTAATCGGTTTTGACATTCCACTTCATACAGGACATTTCCTTTTCTTGCTTTGACAATTCCTGGAATCCGTTTATGTTTACTCCTGTAGTTGTACACAAAAACTGGGTCACCGGGATGAAAATAGCTCATGCCAGTACCGTGATTATGACTGAACTGCTCTGCCATTTTCTGGTCACAATCATTAGTCACCTTTGCTGGAAACATGGCATCTAACGGTATGCGTATACGTCTACCCATAAAAAGTTCCGACGGTAAGTGTCGGTTTGGGAGAACAGGATTCCGTGTTAAACGATACATGCGTAAGAATACATCCAAGTTTGTAGTAATATCTCCCTGTCCTTAAATTTTAAAGAGAGCACGTTTGAATGCATCCACAAATCTCTCACCCTGTCCACTGGACTGGGGATGGTAAATGGAACTATGTTTATGTTGTACACCCATGGATTGACAAAATCAGTTGAACTCGTTCAACGTGAATTGTGGACCATTATCAGTGACGAATTGTTCTGGGGAGTCAACTTGTGCGAAATAACGACGAAGAACTGCGATTGTTGAAGCTGTCGTTGGTTGAGTGACACAAAGTATTTTCGTCCATTTTTACTATGAACCAACAATAACCAGCAAATATTGATTGTCCAGTGTTCCTGCATAATCCACATGAATCCGCATACCGGCAGCAGTTGATTTCGGACTAGGGTGAAGGTCAACTAAGATGGGGGCTTTCGCAGCCTTTGCACATTTAGAACAACTACGAACACCACGTTCAATATCTTTACCAATATTTGGCCAAAGAGCATAACACCTGACGGATGATTTCATTGGTGTGATTCCCTGGTATACGACGTGAAGCGTTTGAATCACATTTATTCTGAGATTTTTGGGGATCACAATGCGATCTGCCAGCATTAAACAGTCGTTCACTATTCTTAAGGCATCTTTACGCACAAAATATGGTTTAATTTCAGCGTCCGATAGAATTCTTGGCCAACCGTTGCGAAGATAAAAAAAAATTCGGTGTAAACAGCTATCTGATCTCCTAGACTCATAAATGTCATTTTGCGTAACTGGCAAGCTTCGTATGGACTCCTCAAAGATAGATTTTATTTCGGCATTAAATTCAACTGATGAAATGACCGTGTCTTCATGTTGCTGCGAACTTGCTCTGTTAGCAATCAAGCACGATAAGGCGCCAGCATTTCCAAAGCATTCCGAACGGATGTGTTTAATGGCAAAATCGTATCCGAGAAGTATCGTTGTCCAACAATGCAGGCGATTTGCAGTATATATATATATATATATATATATATATATATATATATATATATATATATTGCAACAGTCTATGAATAGACATTGCACCATCGGAAACCATGGAACTCAAAACAAGGTACAGAAATAGTAAAAGAAAACACAACACAACACATCAAAGTCCACGGTTTCGTCAGAGGGCGAAATACTACCCGGTTGCCCAAGCCGAAGTAGGGTGTTGACTTAGGGGACACCACCCCGAGCCTTTGGCTGAATAGCCTGTCCGCAAGGCAGCGGAGCGAATTCAGGGAATCGCGCCCATTGGGAGCCGGTGACTGATTGATCAGTTCATACGCCTTTCGTTTGTTCCTTTGTCAAACAGGGACCCAATGCTCCCCGAAATTACAGCATCAACTTGCTGGAATACAACGCTTCGCCAGGATGAAGCAAGGAGCAGTGACTTTATTTAGTGGCGAGTCACGTCCGCCACGTCACAGTGTTGTTAAACGGACATATGTGGCTTTTTATAGGGAGAACGCTTGCCAGGCGAAAACCCACCACGTCCTGGAACACTGCCGCCGAACCATTTGCTGGAACGGGAAAATCCCGAACCACCCAGCTGGCACCACGAGGAGGTTGTTCGGCAAGCCAGCGATTTGCAGTGTGAACGGGAATTCCTTTCTTGATATCAAAGATAGCAAACAGGGGCATGTGATTAGTACATAACGTGAATTTCCGACCATGCAACATCTTATGAGACTTTTTGACTGTAAACACAATTGCTAAACCTACTTTTTCATTTTGGCTGTAATTCCGTTCAACTGTTGTTAGCGTGCGTGAAACATGACTAACCGCTTTTTGCCTGCCATCCGGAAACTGGTGCAAAAGTGCTGCTCCAATCCCGTACTCTGAAGCGTCAGCAGCAACTATGATAGTTAGCTTTCGAGTCATAGTGTGTAAGTGCAAGATCAGAAGTTAAAATGCGCTTTAATTCATCAAATGTCGGCTGACAAGCTGGAGACCATATCCATTTTGCATTAGTTTTCAAGCGTTCATTTAGTGGTATCCTTAGCGAGTGCATATTAGGGACAAAGTTATTGTAATAGTTAACTAGTCCCAAAAACGACTGAAGTGTTTTCCTGTCCTTTGGCACTTGTAGTTGTTGGATTGTCATAATTTTTAATGGATAAGGACGACGACCACTGGCCTCAATGACCGAACCATGATACGAAATTCGAGTTATGAAGAACGCACATTTGTCGATTCGCGGCGTAAATCCGAAACTCCTGGTCCTGTCAAACACTTCATTTAGATGTGCCTGATGTAGCTCAACTGTAGCGCTTACGATTATTCTGTCATCCATGTAAGCCATAGCAAAAGGCGACCAGTTTACCATTGTGTCCATTACTTGTTGAAAAAATTGCCGGAACACACTTAATTCCAAACGGCAGTCTGTTGTATTGGTATAGACCCTTATGAGTATAAATGGTGAGAAAGTGTCTTGGTTCCTCATCAACTTCGACTTGTAAATAGGCATCAGAAAGGTCAATTTTTGGAAAATATTATGCCACCAATTAATTGCGCAAACAAACCATCCGGAATTGGCAATGGGGATTGGTGAGTCTGAAGTGCAACTTTTAGTGCAGTTGAAAAATCACCACAAATATGTAATGTGCCACTCGCCCTCTTAACTGCCACAATGGGAGTATCCCAGGTTGAATAAGTAACCTTGGTTAACACGCCCAATTTCTCCATGTGATTCAGTTCTGCATCAACCAATGGGATGGCTGAATAGGGTACTGGCCTTTTAGGACGGAATACTGGCTTTGCTTCAGGTGCGACATACAAAGTAGTCCGAACTTTGGTGCACAATCCAAGTTTTGGTTTGAAAACACTAGCATACTTTTCCTGCAAGCTTGCCAAAACATCATTTTTCACTTTCGTATCAACAGTTGCGACATCACTTGAAGGTACATTTCGGATGCTGTGAGTTTGAGAATCACAAACTGAGCTGTTTGGAACATCCGATAATTGTAACTCATCTTTCTATTCAATGCCTAATAAGTTTACTTCATTCTCTGCTGCAAAGTTACATGTTCAGTGCATTTATTGTTTCGAAACGTGAACTCTGTTTAATTGTCCCAAAAGGCGATTGGCTTGCCAGAAGCGTTCCGAGCAATACCTTTTGTAACACAGTACTCTGGTTCACCAATACCTTTCCAAGTCGAATATGATATGATTGTTATGTCGGAAGCAGTGCCAATTTGTAAGGTAACTGGTAAATTGTTAATTAATAACGTGATACAATTTCGGTCATGCCTCCCACGCGAACTGTATGTACTGGACACTACATTTGACTGCCTTCTGAATTGGGTTGATTTGTGCTGTTTAAACAAACGGACACAGTGTCCCTCCTTGTGAAATAATGTGCCAGTCTTGACATTTATGCAATGGAAATTCACAAAAGCATCCAAACTGCCAGGCGCCACATTTTAAGCATGGTGTAGGTGGTTGAAACCAGCCTCTTTGCTTTGGAAATCTGTTCTGGTCCAAGTGTGATTTGCTAATTTTAGTAACAGAAGTCATGTCTGAATGACAGTTATTTGGCTGTAACATTTGTGAATAAAGCTTAGGTTTATGATTCCGAGATATTCCGTGGTTAAATCGTGCAGCGGAATGTCACAACTAGAGTCCAATTTTGATAGTAATTTTGTTCTGATATCGGAATCCGCAGACGATGTTAAGCCAGATACACAAATCAATGCTTTAGATTGATGGTTGACATTCGTTTATTTTGGGACCTGTCATATTCCATGTTCACACGCCATGAGTGGCGCACAGTGAGAGCAAACGATCACCGTTCCTAGTGGCCGTGCCAACATCATGTGGACCGATTACGTCTGTTCACATCGCGGCATCACGCCAGACGCGCGAGTTGAAATAGCCCAGTAAGAATAGCCGGTCGCTCTTGCGCACAGACCGCATCAAGGAGGAAAACTGCGCGCAACGCTGATCCACGATGTTAGCAGGATAGCACATGGTGGTGCTAATAAACGTAGCAAATCTACATCTTTCAACTCACATGCGAAGTGTTATCAATCGTTGGTTGATGCCAATCGGCTCTGCTACAAGCCGGGCATATAGGCAATCGAATAGTGCAAAGCCGACCCCATGTTCATGTGGTGTTGTGGTGGCATTTCCCAACTGTACTGTAGCGCCCTCCGAGGATCGAACACGAAGACTGGGCTGCAATCAGATTCTATTTGGACCAGAGTGCAACTATTGTCTATGGAGTAGCCAACGCTCCGTTGAGCGATTCCGATGTGCTTCTCCTTGATTGGCTGCCTCTGGCGGAAAATTAGCGTTGATCGTGCCAGATGATCGTGCGGGCTTACAAAGCGATTCCCGCTCACACGTGTACGCGTGGCTGCTCGACTGGCCGCGGACAATCGATCGAGTGGCCTGTTGCCTGTCCGTTTCGTATGCGCAGGCGAATACCAACAGCTGCCATTACCATGCTCATAACACACCCGTGCATTCTTTCAGTTTGGGATCCTTCAGAGTTAAAATACGTAAGCACTTCCGCCGCGTGCCCGCTTTCTTTCCGCACCGTCACCCCTTCTTTCCTGCTGCTTTTCCTGCTCACTCGACATCACAGTCCCTGGCGGATGCTGTCACACTTACATGTGGTCTTGCCGGTACAAACCGTTTCTGACCTTTTCTAGCTAATCACTTTCCCTACCCGCGTTTCCAGCACTCCTCTCCTCTAATGTTTTACTATTTCAGGCGCCAGTTGCATCCACACCTCTTCGCCGACACAAACTGGTTGTACCTCTTATGATCCGCGATCACAATGCTGTTTCTGCTTAAGCATTCATGTTTCTTTGCGGTCATGCACCATCGCAGCGGATTGCGCTTCTGTTTGAAGAAGGATTTTGGCCGCAGGCAACAAATTTCTCGTTCTGAAGCTAAATAAACTATGAACCAAGCTCACTCCGATTTTTGGGGGGCGAAGGGTTTCTTCTGCCCAGAAGCATGCTATACAACTCCAACAGCGCTTCTTTAGCTTTAATTAGTATTCTCTCCGCAACCTACATCGCTGCTTCAGCCTTTCTTTTCGACTGGCTGTGGTAAGGGCTGGTAGGGCGATGAGCAAATTCCCACTTCTTACTTAAAACTCGGAACTCCTAGGCAGTAAACTGCGGTCCGGCGTCTGATACTACATCCGCAGGGGTTCCATGTCGAGCGAAATGACCGCGCAGCTTGTTTAGCACCGTATGAGCACTGGTCGAGGACATTGCTTCAATCACAAAATAGTCACTGAAGTATTCTACCTTGATTAGGTAATCCATTCCGTCGTGGGTCAACAGGTCAACTGCCACCTTCCGCTATGGTCATTCCGGAGACTCTCGAAGTGCCACTGGTTCTTTCGTTTGTTTAACGTCATAGGTGTCTAGTAGCGCTTCGGAAATCAATGGAACAACGGTTTATTACGGGTAAAAAAGCAATTGCTTAACAAGTCCCGTAGGGTGGAAATTATTGCGAAAATCAATTGTATGATAAAGTAAAAAGCATTGTGGTGGACTCAACATAGACTTATGTAGAATAGCGGAGATGTCCGAGTATTAAACGTACAAATCCATAAATCCATTGGTTAGGCGTTTGGCAAGACACCGTTTGATTGCGTTTTGTAGCCCCTGGCTAACAAGTCATAAAATGAAATGTAAGTGAAACAATGCATCGTCGACACGTATTGTATATGTCACAAAATTGGGAGCAGAGACTACACAATTAGGGAGGGCGTTACAAGGCTCACACACGCTGAGGGAAAAGAAATTTTTACGGCATTCAAGCCGGCTATAATGAATTGTCAGTTTCAGTGGATGACCCCTTAGTTCAGTGTTGTGGTTCAATTCCAGCAGCGGATGGCAAATGTGATTTAGGTTCTTCAGAATCTGGTAAACCATTATGAGATCCTCCCGCAAAAGCCGATATCGACTGCTGTACATTCTTAGAGATTTCAGTCCAAGCTGATAGGGCAGATGAAAGAGGCCCCTGACGTTCTTGATTGCCGGTCGTTGAGGATTCTGGAGAGCAACGAGATCTTGTTTCTGCCACGGCTGCCACGCCTACATGTCACCACGCCCACTAGATTCAGGACAGCAAACAAACCGTCCATATTGGACCTTGTGCTCACAAATGAAGAGCTCATGATTGAGAAGTTATTGATGGATAGTCCATTAGGTCTCAGTGACCACGTAGTAATAACTTTTGACTATGTGTGTTATGCAGAGTATCCATATGAACACTCGGAACTAACTCATACAATCACACGCTACCACGTATTGAAAGAACTCGCCGACGCAGCTTCCTGGGAATACTCAAACAAAAGTCCCCTTGACAACGTTTGGGCAGAGTTCGTTAATAAGCTCAGCGACATCGTCAACAAAGCATCAGAGACCAAACCCCTTCGTCCCGCGAAAATGCCTTCAATTATAAGGAGTAGGACTCGCAAATGCCTGGCGATAAGGGATGCAGCATGGCGTGCCTACAAGATTAACCCAGACTCAGAGACTTGGGGAAATTTCCTGACCCATCGCAACCATTGCACCGCACTTGTCCGTGAGGACAAAATAACGTATCAACAGTGTCTAGCCAAAAAGTTCATGGCAAACAACAAACTGCTGTATAAGCATGTCAATATGCTTCGTAAAGTGAAGCATGGAATACCCCCACTATTCACGACAGGCGGTAGAGTACAAAGCGCCGAAGAAGCAGCTAGTGCCCCTGCGGCTGCAATACGCCCCAATTTTTGAACTCGCAACATCTACCTGTCCCATAATATCAAGCTCATTACCGACACCTCTGTTTACAAATGTTATTTTCAACCCATCAATTGTGCTAAGGAAGTTACTCTCACTGCGCGAACATAGTTCTCCGGGAGCAGACAACATCCGCCCGAAGGCACTGAAGACTGTGGCTAATAAGCTAGCTGAACCACTGTCACAGTTCTTTCAAAGGTGCTTTGATGAACAACGAGTCCCATTATGTGGAAGTGTGGCATTATAACCCCTATTTTTAAAGGCGGTAGTCGTTCCGATCCTGCTAACTATCGTCCAGTGACTCTCCTCCCTGTGCTCGCGAAGGTGATGGAAGCAGTCGTCGCTGAGGCTTTGATGGACTATCTGGAAAAATGCAACATCTTGGTAGTGGAACAGCATGGCTTCCGTCAACACCGGTCATGCACCACCAACCTACTGATTGCACGAGGTAGTTGGACGGAAGTGACCGATGATGGGGTCAGAGTCGACTTCATCTATCTGGACTTCTCCAAAGCTTTCGACCGAATTGATCACCGCATCCTACTTCAACGGCTTCAGAGTTACGGAATCGGAGATCCTGTACTTGGTTGGATTGGCAACTTCCTTTACCAACGAAAGCTCCAAGTACGTGTTAGGGGATCACTTTCTAACCCAATTGAGGTGGAATGTGGTGTTCCACAAGGCTCAGTGCTAGGACCGCGCTTATTCCTGGTGTTTATCAACGACCTGGCAAGAGTCATCTCCTCAAACTTCCTGCTTTTCGCCGATGACGCCAAGATATGGCGGGCGATTAGTAACAAGGCAGATCAGGATCTGCTCCAACATGACCTAGATTGCATTTATGAATGGTCAAAGAGTAACAAGCTTCAATTGAACATGGCTAAGTGCAAAGTGATACATCTGTGTCACCAGCTGGTGAGCGCCTACAAGATTGGAGACCACACCTTGGCAAAGGTTTCTCATGATCGGGACCTGGGTGTATTGGTACAGGAAGATCTCGGGTGTTCCAAACAAGCAGAGAAGGCGACGAGAACCGGAAATCAACACTTCGGCCTTCTTCGCAGAGCCTTCGGTCGGTTTGAACCATCAATATTTCCCCAAATGCTTAACGCCTACGTGCGCCCGCATGTGGAATATGCTATTCAGGCGTGGCAACCGTGGCAGAAACAGGATCTCATTGCTCTCGAGACTCCTCAACGAAGGGCAACCAAGAACGTCAGGGGCCTCTTTCATCTGCCCTATCAGCTTAGACTGCAATCTCTAAGAATGTACAGCAGTCGATATCGGCTTTTGCGGGGGGATCTCATAATGGTTTACCAGATTCTGAAGAACCCAAACCACATTTGCCGTCCGCTGCTGGAATTGAACCACAACACCAACCTAAGAGGTCATCCACTGAAACTGACAATTTATTACAGCCGGCTTGAATGCCGTAGAAATTTCTTTTCCCTCAGCGTGTGTGAGCCTTGGAATGCCCTCCTTAATTATGTCGTCTCTGCTCCCAATCTGGCGATATTTAAAAAACGTGTTGACGATGCGTTGTCTCACTTACATTTCATTTTATGACTTGTTAGCCAGGGGCTACAAAACGCAATCAAACGGTTTCTTGCCAAACGCTCAACCATTGGATTTATGGATTTTTATGTTTAATACGCGAACATCTCCGCTATTTCACATAAGTCTATGGTGAGTCCACCACAACGCTTTTCACTTTATTATGCAATTTATTTTCGCAATAATTTCCATCCCACGGGACTTGTTAAGCGATGCTTTTTTACCCGTAATAAACCATTGTCCATTGTCCATGTGAGGTCGCACGTTTGCGTTAAGCATTTGGGGAAGATTGAGGGTTCAAACCGACCGAAGGCTCTGCGAAGAAGGCCGAAGTGTTGATTGCCGGTTCTCGTCGCCTTCTCTGCTTGTTTTGAACACCCAAGGTCTTCCTGTACCAATACACCTAGTTCACGCTCCTGAGAGACCTTCTCCAAGGGGTGGTCTCCAAGCTTGTAAGCGCTCACCACCTGGTGACACAGATGTATCACTTTGCACTTATTTATGTTCAATTGAAGCATGTTCCTCTTTGACCATTCGTAAATGCAATCTAGGTCATGTTGGAGCAGATCCTGATCTGGCTTGTTACTAATCGCCCGCCATATCTTGACGTCAACGGCGAAAAGAAGGAAATTTGAGGAGATAAGTGGTGC
Source organism: Dicrocoelium dendriticum (assembly GCA_944474145.2). Taxonomy (NCBI): domain Eukaryota; kingdom Metazoa; phylum Platyhelminthes; class Trematoda; order Plagiorchiida; family Dicrocoeliidae; genus Dicrocoelium; species Dicrocoelium dendriticum. Next base: position 10,724 of record CALYDF020008814.1, read on the forward strand.
CAGGGCGTTGATAAACACCAGGAATAAGCGGGATCCCAGCACTGAGCCTTGTGGAACACCACATTCCACCTCAACTGAGTTAGAGAGTGATCCCCTAACACGTACTTGAAACTTCCGTTGGTGAAGGAAGTTGGCAATCCAACCAAGTACAGGATCCCCGATTCCGTATCTCTGTAGCCGTTGAAGTAGGATGCGGTGATCAATTCGGTCGAAAGCTTTGGAGAAGTCCAGATAGATGAAGTCGACTCTGACCCCATCATCGGTCACTTCCGTCCAACTACCTCGTGCAATCAGTAGGTTGGTGGTGCATGACCGGTATTGACGGAAGCCATGTTGTTCCGGTACCAAGGTTTTGCATTTTTCCAGGTAGTCCATTAAACCCTCAGCGACGACTGCTTCCATCAGTTTCGCGATCACAAGGCGGAGAGTCACTGGACGATAGTTAGCAGGATCGGAACGACTACCGCCTTTAAAAATAGGGGTTATAATGCCACACTTCCACATAGTGGGGACTTGTTGCACATCAATGCACCTTTGGAAGAACTGTGACAGTGGTTCAGCTAGCTTGTTGGCCACAGCCTTCATTGCCTTCGG
>CALYDF020008815.1:0-11315 GCA_944474145.2 Dicrocoelium dendriticum
CCGGACCTTGTTGGTTGAAATACTTGAAAGCCTCATGCCGCTACCAATTGACACGTAACATTATCCAACTTTACATGGTATTAAAGGGATTTGTGATAACATCTGCCTTCTCTAACGGACAACCAAGAATTTGGGAAAATGCTGAAATTTATTTCATTTATTTGATGTAAGCATTCTTATTTGAAGTTGGGTTACGATGAGTACTTTCCACAATAAAAAGAAGTAAAGATTGTGCATCACAGCAGGAGGGGACCTTCGACTCTCTCTCCCAAGTCTTGTGCAGGAGATGAGTAAACTTACTTAAGAACATCAAGCTTCGTGTCAAATGTTTGACATAATAATTTTAAGCTATTACTATAAATCCGTAATCCAAATGACACGGTTAAAATGAACAAGAATAATAAGAGTAATTTGAATAAGAATAATAATTGCTAGAAAATGCCGAGTCAAATCTGTCCTACTTCATCTAGCCTGACGACGTTCTTAACTACAGGACGAAATGTTGTCATATTGCAAGCCTAAAGGAAAACGATTTGTGTTTTAAAAGTTTGGAAATTAGGAAATCCCAGTCGTTTTAACGTTTGTTCCATGATATCAAAGGTCCTTTTATTTAATTATGGTGAGGTTTTGTCTAATTAGCGTTAGTGGCTTACTACTGCTACACAGTGGATGTTATTATCTGGACGCTGTGAAGTTTTGAACATGAATTTTATGATTGAAGCAGCACTAATACTAACATTTAAGAAGTAACCATGCTAACAAACAATAATTTTATGATCAATGAAAGCACAGACTGTTTCCTTTGTCTTTCAAAAATAAAATTGTTGTGATGACGGGTGTGGGCCATGCGAAATAAAATATTTAGAGGGGAACATGGTTCACTAAAATTAGTTCCTATAAGCATGTAAAATTGTGAATAAAAATGCAGTTAGATATTTTATACCCAGTAAATGTCGTCTGCCAGACCGACAAATTCTCAATAAATTAGGATATGTATATCTAACCAGTGCTTATTTTGTCGATTTGGTCTTAAACGCAGGGGAGGCCCGAATTAAGCGTGTTGGTTTAATCGCCACGTTGAGCTAACAAGTTTGCATTATTAGCTTGATTAAGCGTTAAGTTGTCTAGCTTGCTACGCGCTGCACATCGTAGTGGTCATAGCGTAATGGAAACAACATTCATACTAAATGTAGGTCATGTGAAACGAAGTTTCCCCCGGCTCGTACAGGATTCTCTTGGGGTTTATGTCACAGTGGTATGCAAATAAGTTATAAAGCAGGGACTGTGGACATCTGTCTCAATAGAATGATAAATACATGAAATCTGATTAGTCTAGTTCGCACTCTTTTGAAGGGGCTAATTTGATATATTCCTTTTAAGTCGCCGCTCTATCGTAAACACGTACTTTGGCTAGAATGTTAACACCATCCGGAAAATATCAACGAATAACTAAGTAAGCAACGGAAAAACCTTTGATGTTATAAATTTGATAATGGAACCATGGAACAATGGTTTATTACGGGTAAAATTCGCTGCTTGGCAAGTCCCGTGGGATGGAAATTATTGTAAAAAGTGAATTGCGTGATAAAGTAACAAGCGTTTTGGTGGACTCACCATGGACTAATGTTGAATAGCGGAATGTTCGCGTCCTAAAGCACAAATGCATAAACCCAATGGTTGGAAGTTTGGTAAGACACCGTTTGACTGCGTTTTGTAGCCCTGGTTAACAACTCATAAAATGAAATTTAAATGAGACAATGCATCGTCAACTCGTTTTGTGAATAGCGCCAGATTGGGAGCAGATACGGCATAATTAGAGAGGGCGTTCCAACGCTGGCACACGCGGAGGGAAAAGAAATTTATACAGCATTCAAGTCGGCTATAGTGCATTGTCAGTTTCTGAGGTTGACCTCTTAGGTTAGTGTTGTGATTCAATTCCAGCAGCGGACGGCTAATGTGGTTTGGGTTCTTCAGAATTTGGTAAATCATTACGAGATCCCCCCTCAAAAGCCGATATCGACTGCTGTACGTTCTTAGAGATTTCCGTCTAAGCTGATAAAGCAGATGAATGAGGTTCCTAAAGTTCTTGGCTGCCCTTCGTTGAGAAGTCTCGAGAGCAACGAGATCCTGTTTCTGCCACGGCTGCCACGCCTTAATAGCATATTCCACGTGAGGTCGCACGTAGGCGTTAAGCATTTGGGGAAAGATTGACGGTTCAAAACGACCGAAGGCTCTGTGAAACAGGCCGAAGTTTGATTGCCGGTTCTCTTTGCCTTATCTGCTTGTTTTGAACACCCAAGATCTTCCTGTACCAATACACCCAGGTCACCCTCCTGAGAGACATTCTCCAAGGTGTGGTCTCCAATCTTGTAAGCGCTCACCGGCTGTCGACGCAGATGTATCACTTTGCACTTAGCTACGTTCAAGTGGAGCTTGTTCCTATATGACCATTCGTAAATTCAATCTAGGTCATGTTGGAGCGGATCGTGATCTGGTTGTTACTAATCGCTCGCCATATCTTGACGTCATCAGCGAAAAGCAGGAAATCTGAGGAGATACCTGATGCCAGGTCGTTGATAAACACAAGGAATAAGCGCGTTTCCAGCGCTGAGCAATGCTGGACACCACATTCTATCTTAAATGGGTTAGAGAGTGATCCCCTAAAATGTAAATGAAGCTTCCGTTGGTGAAGAAAGCTGCCAATCCAACCAAGTACAGAATCTCCCATTCCGTAACTCTGAAGACATTGAAGTATTATGCAGGGCTCAAGGCAGTCGGTAGCTTTGGACAAGTCCAGATAGATGACATCAACTACGAACCCTAAAACTATTATACTTCTCCCTTTTATCTCACTAACGCTCCTTACTTTAACCACATGTGGTTTGACCATCTGTTGGTATTTCTATTGCCAACCTGCGGGACTCGTTAAGTGTATGCTTTTTTACCCGTCATATACCATTGTTCCATTGTTTCATTAGCCACTTCCGTCTAACTTCCTCGTGCAATAAGTAGGTTGGTGGTGCATGACCGGTGTTGACGAAACCCATGCTGCTTCGGTACCAAGTTGTTGCATTTTTCCAGGTAGTCCATTAAAGCTTCAGCGACGACTGCTTCCATCACCTTCGCGAGCACAGGGAGGAATGTCACTGGACGGTAGTTTGCAAGATCTGAACGGCCACTGCCTTTAGAAATATGTGTGATAATGCCACATTTCCACATAGTGGGGACTGGTTGTTCATCTAAGCACCTTTGGAAGAACTGTGACAATGGTTCAGCAAAATAGTTGGTCACAGCCTTCAGTGCGTTCGGGCGGATGTTGTCTGATCCCGGAGAACTATGTTCACGCAGTGAGAGTAACTTCCTTAGCACAATTGATTGGTTGAAAATTACATTTATAAAACAGTGGAGTCGGTAAATTGCATGACATTATGTGAAAGGTAGAGGTTGAGAGTTCCAAAATTGGGGCGCATTTTATCCACAGGGCATTGGCTGCTTCCTCCGCACTTTGTATTCTACCGCCTGTCGTGAACAGTAGAGGGATTCCATGCTTCACTTTACGAATCTTATTGACATGCCTGTATAGTAGTCTGTTGTTTGCCATGAAAGTTTTAGCCAGGCGCTGTTGATAATTTACTTGGTCCTCATGGACAAGTGCAGTGCAATGGTTGCGATGGGTCAGGAAATTTCCCAAAGTCTCTGAGTCGGAGTTAATCTTGTAAGCACGCCATGCTTAGTCCCTTAACTCTGGGCATTTGCCAGTCCTGCTCTTTAGAATTGAAGGCATTTTGCGGGACGAGGGGGATTGGTCTCTGATGCTCTGTTGACAATGTCGCTGAGTCTATTAACGAACTCTGCCCAAACGTTGTCAAGGGGACTTTTGTTTGAGAATTCCCAAGCAGCTGCGTCGGCGAGTTCTTTCAATACGTGGTAGCGTGTGTTTCTCTGAGTTAGTTCCGAGTGTTCAGATGGATACTCTGCAAAACACACATATTCAAAAGTTATTACTACATGGTCACTGAGACCTAATGGACTATCCATCAATAACTTGTCAACTATGATGTGTGTTGGTGATGGTGAAAACACCTGAATCCTTGTTGATTTCAATCTGCTAGTTAGCTTGGCTCAGATACAGTTTGGTAAAAACTTTGTCACAAGAGAGGCGTAAATATCTTCAATTTTAAGAAGTGTATATCGATCTGGCGGTACTGCTTTGTTTGTTGTAACTTTGTGGTCTCACATAGACTTAAAATACCATCGCCTTTCAATACAGGCGCTATAGGAGCAGGGCAATCGGAATACTGGACAGGGTTCAATTATACCCTCTTCTAGCCGTCCGCGCAGCTCAACCTCGACCTAGTTCCGAAGAAAATAAGGTACGCTGCGCGTCTTCCATAATCTCAGCGTTGCTTGTGGTTTCAGTATCAGGGCCGCTTGCTTCTTTAGCCGTCCTGGCTTAGTTTGATCAAAAAGGGTGCATATTTTTGCAAAACGCAGATACTTGTGGGCATAATTCAACCGTGTTAACGTTTGGTATGATGCCCAGAATTCGTTTAATGCCAGCGCGACCAAGTATGTTTGAACCTGGACCAGCAGTAACGTACACACGTATTCGATCAGTCGAATGGCAGTATGAGATACGTGCGACAAAGGTACCCGAAACATTCACCAACAGTCCGGTGCATGATCGCATTTGCATGGTAGGGGAGCTAGTTTTGGTTGCTGCGACATAGCATCAGGTCGTTTTAACGTAACTGCAGCGCACATATTAATTTTGAAATCAACAGGTTGTTCGTTTAACTTGATAGACAAAATGAAGGGCTTTTCCTCTGTTTTTTGCGATTAAAGGCTGTTGTTTGGTTTATGCAGTTCTGGTCTGTATCCTCAGTAATGTGATTCGCAGGATTTTGACTACTACGCCCAACGAAAATTTGTTTGGAAAGACGAAGGTTCTGGATATATCCGCTTTCCCACGAAATCTGCATAATGAGTGAAGATGTTGACTACCTGCTGACTACCGCCGGATCAGAATGCTGCTCACAACAGCGATAACAACGGAATTATTTGCGCTATACAGATTGGGTAAATGTGTGATCATGCTTTGTTTGAGTGACTGTTTATCTCCTGTGAAAATATCTGATCGGAAGAGGAGGATGCCGTTAGTTGCTGAACGTGATTAGCACGTTGTTGAACTATATTACAAGCATTTTCCCAAGTTAGGGTCTTTTCATCTTCTGACAAAAGACGCGCGCTTGCCTTGTCTTCAAGTACATTAAGGATCAATGCTTGTAAAATCGTTGCTTCCACGTAGTGATTTGGTCTGATCTGTCCATAGGCACAATCAGGAAGGGCATTAAATAATCGAGGAATAAATTCATTTCTAGTTACGCTCAGTTGTTGCCTCGGTGTTACATTTGTACTGGGCTGTGAACACGCTTGGTTTTGTGCCCCCACAGTCGGCCAAGAAAGTAGAGCACAGTTTATAATTCATGTTTCGGGTGTAGCTGCACACTATCAAAATTTCGCTGCCCTTTGTTGCCGAGGTGGTGACGTAGTAATTTAACTTTTGTTGCCCCGTCAATCGCATTGTTTTTGCCAACAAGTACAAGTACATCCAAGTAAGTAGTGAATGTGGTCTTACACTGCGTACCTCGCTGTGTCATAGGATTTGCCGCCGACGAATGCCAAAACCACTGAGTTGAAGTAATTTAATTTGCCATAAGTGATCCAAATTGCTTTGGTCGCCAATTTGTTACACTCAGATGAAGCAGAACAATCTCGAGGCAATGAAATCATATCCTAATCAAAAATGCATACAAGAGACGTATAGAAGCACACAGCAACCAAGCACGCAAGTGACGTCAGTGCTGAGTCTAGTGTTCGATAAGACAGGGAGGGACTTGGCAAATGAGCCCAAGGAGAGGAATGACGAACCACACACATATATATTGATGGACGCAAAAACACATGCGTACATTCGTAGTCAGTAGAGGCCACATAAAGCACTGTCTGAGGGCGCATCACCTGGTTAACGTAAACTTCCCTACTGACACAGGTCTTTCTGTTCTCTTTGGCTATATTTTCTAAATATTCAGATGGGTTAGTATTTTATCGGGCAACTGGTGCATAAAATGTTCCTACGAACGTTGAATTAAAAGCAAAATTCTTAAATCTGTGCGCAAGCAAACACTTTTTTCCTCGGTGTTTCTGTGGTTTAGACGTTTCCGAGAAAACGGAAAATAGCTTGTTGCTACATGTGCGATGTCCTTTACTTCGACAATGATACCATTATCTATCAGGAATACCCGTTTAATCTAACTGGGCTGGGCCGGGTTCTTGAGAGATGGAAGTGGCGCATCTGTCACCGCAGCTAAAATTAACCGTCTTGGAGATGTAACCACAGACGAAACTGATTGTCAACAGAACATTTCTTGAGGCAGCTGTGACAAGCAAATAGTTGACAAGTAGTTAACTAGGGGCAGTCAAATCAGGAAACCTCGATTCTTTCACATATATGCGTATGGAACGCGTCCAAATGCACATGGCCGCTAAGGTCTGAAGATCAACTAGATTCGACTGACCTGATCGAAACTGACAGAGTATCCGATAGAAAATGTCGACTAGCCAATCAAATTCCAGCCCGGTCTCCAGTATTGGGTTGACAGGTTTCAACCCTTTCTTGCTAGACCATAAACTGTCCCGACGTTCCAAAAATGTACAAGGCATTATAAGGAAACGAGCCAGATGTCCTCGAACATGGAAAATGCTAGACCAGGGGTGTCCAAACGTTTTGCAAAGAAGGCCACAGTCTGTGCGGTAAAAATATTTCGGGCCATATTAATCTGTCATTAAAATAAAAACGCTAATTACACATGTAGGAAGATATTCAAGTCTGAATGTATTACTTCATGATAAGGCAGTGGGCCGGTTGCAAATTTAACGCAGGCGGTCTACGGCCTGCGGAACGCACCTATGATATTCCTGTACTAGACCGAAAAAATTATATCTGTAACATGATTGCGCTGTGAAAATACCGAGTTTGACATCATTCTACTCAAACCTAGTGCAACATCCGAAAGGTTGGACAAAACCATAGGGGAATAATCCACGGATTCAACAAAGAATATCCATGAAAGCTTGGCGTAGAGCCACATTAATGCTGCTCAGCTTAATAAAGTTAATACACATCCAATCTCCATAGTTTGCCGACTTGCAGATTCCACTACGGAAACAAACCACAGACTAAACCGACCTCACAACTTATTAGAAGTCGTAGGCACGTAATGTCGTCATTATGTGATGCTCAAATATCTAGGAACCGGGAATACCAGAATTGGATGAAGAGATATCCGATACCGCACGAACTTACATGTTAATGATTAGGGTGACAGAAGGAGGAACACTTTTGGCTACTAGCAACTATATTATATGGTATATGCTAAAATCGATAGATAGGATTTGTAGTGAAAAACCCGAGTTGTTCGGAAATATCAGTAATTCGGCAAATTCCTCTGTGCTACAAACTAGAGAACGAATGGAGAAAGTAATACTACGGATACGCGAGAAAGCTAGAGATTTGTTGGGACAAACTCTGTCGTAGAGTAAGTGTACCGAATTCGTGAGTACATTGCGGCATCTCGCGTTCATCCGTGGGATTAGTTTGGATCTGAAGTTTACGAAAACTTTTGGATCAGTTTGCAACATGCAGATAGCAACCAAAAATGACGGAAGCGCAAACATTTTATAAGAATATAGAATTCATTGGAATCAGATTCGTGGTGACATACCTGCACGTTCAGCCTAGTGGTTCAAGTTGTTTAGGCTCGTCACAAAGTTGACGAACACATTTTGCATACAACATGTTAATGAAAATGGTCCCACTTGGCGGCAAATATGTAGAATCGAAATCCGCCCGATTGGTCATATCAGGCCTTATGGGCTCAAAGTAAGGTTTTACATTCCAAGTTAGGTGTGATTGCGCAAGTAAGGCAAACTTAATAAGAACTCAAAAATACGACATATGCTCCGGTTTTGTCGAGTATGCAGAGCCATTTCAATTGTCAATGGGGTAATCGTGAATGTGAAAAAATTGAAACTATAAGCGTAACAATGAAGCAGAGGGCGAGCATAAGTGTTCAGGCCTTGAAATTGAAAAAAAACTATCCTGTGCCCCAGCAGCCCATTCTTAAACCGTCCCTAAGCCAACGAGTAAAGTCGGCCTTGCAAACCACTTTCAGTAGCTGCGCGACTTACTTTGATGCATCCTTATTACTTTATCAAGTAACTCAAATTAAACGTGACCGCTATTATTCTATTCTTCGGGGCTTTACTTAACAACTCAGCCATAACACCGGTAGCTCATTGCCAGTTCAGAAAACAAGTGTGTAACGTGCGCACCGGGGGCTTTGAACAACACACCAGGAGCGACAATCTTTGGTCCATCTTCGGTAACCAGCACCCGTGGAGCGACGCAACTTATACCAGCAAATCCAATGGCGTCTTCTAAACAGCCGAAATTACTAGCAACAAATTTAAAACACACGTTTGCCAGACAAAACCAAGTTGCCTTAACACTCGTGAGCACCAAGCTATCCGAGTAAAAAGCTGGCACAATACATGGTCACTTGTTGGACGATGGTAACCAGTGCAGTTCCATTAACGACGTGATTGGTATTCAGGTTGACCCCACTATGCTGCTACGCGTAGCGCATCTCAAGAACTCAGTGCATTTTGGTGAACATTGAATTCTTTCCGAATGACACTGAGTGCGGTAAATGAGACAGGCCGTTTTGCTCACAGCAATTCATCTTCGTAATTCACCCAGCGGGATGCGTATAATAATTAATTTTCTTGCCCGATTTTCAAGTGCGGTGACAAAGACCTACCGGCTAATTACAGGCCTGTCAGCTTGACTAGCGTGGTCGTAAAGTTACCTGAAAAATTAGTACGAGATACAGTAGAGAAACATTTAAATAAGTTTAACCTGCTTAATGTCGAGCAACATGGTTTTCGCAAAGGATTTTCGTGACAGACAAACTTGCTGTTAGCTCGTGAGAGCTGGGTTGAAGCCGTAGACAGTGGACATGCGGTGGACGTGGTGTTCATTGACTTCGCCAAGGCCTTTGACGCTGTCCCCCATTCGCGAAGCTCAGAAGTTGAGGTCGTACGGAATAGCTGGTCGCGCTGTCCAGTGGGTGTCAGCTTTTCTGGTTGGACGGAAACAGTGTATTCGTGTGGGAAGCAGTCTTTCGTTTCAACAAGCTGTACTTAGCTGCGTTCCGCAAAGCTCTGTCCTAGGTCCACTGTTTTTCTCAATCTAAGTGAATGAATTGCCGGAAGAGCTTGAGGTACCATCGCTCTAATTCGATAATGACCTAAAGCTCTGGAATATTGTTGATATCCCTGGAGGTCCTGTGGCTCTTCAACTGGCTCTGGATAGACTCTGGGAATGGTCTGTCTTGTGGTTGCTGTCCATAAACCGGGCAAAGTGTTCAGTGCTGCGTATCGAAGCATCTGCTTCCTCCATAAGTGATGTGCTGGATGGAAGCGAACCTCCTCACCTGACTCATCAGATTAATCTAGGTGTCGTCCACTGTTCCACACTAAACTCTAGAGACAACAGGAAGAAGGAGGCTAGTAAAGTTTTATGGATGTTGTGGTTTATCGGTCGTGCTTTTGGGACCCTAACCGGTGATGTGTTTGTGAAGCTCTTCTAAGCGTTTGTGCGACCCCACCAAGAATATTGCGTCCAGACCTGTTCACCAAGCCTTGTTCGGAACAAAATGGCACTAGAAAGGGTGTTGCGTGTCGGTACAAGGTTGGTCAAGGGATTACGAGGGCAAACGTACTCCGAACGCCTACTTAGTTTGGGGATGCAGTCAATGTACTATCGAAGGATTAGAGGGGACCTAATCCTAAACTACCGAATTTTGACTGAGAAGGTTGGCCCTGATTTGTCCTGGCTATTTAGTCATCCTAGATTATCTGGTCTCCGCGGGCATTTTATGAAGCTGGACAAACCGCGGTCCGATCGAGTTAGAGCGGAGACACGGTTATCACGTCGAGTCATCTAGCGCTGGAACCTGCTTTCAGAAAATGTTGTCAAGAAAGCTACGGTTAAGGGGTTTGAGCGTCAACTAGACGCTATCGGGTGGATACACGAAACCTTCCCTTTTTCCTGACTAACTCCCATCTTCATACTTCGATGCTTGTTTTTTTACTTTTCCTCGCCATTGGTATTATTCTCTTCTTTTAACCGATTTCCCCTACTCTCTTACCTTCGCTTTTTCTTCCTCTCTTACTTACTTCACGTAACTGACATAGCTAGGACAGCTAATGTAAGGAACGTGGGTGTTAAATTGGTGGACCAGGGTTTTTTTCGGGTGTTTTCCTTTTAGACCCATCAAAAAGTCGGAGCACCCCTATCAACTCCTGGATCAACGACCCGCTCAAGAAGGAACACAGTTACGGGATTCATCCTATCTTTCCATTCCCATTTGTACTTAAACTTGAACTTAACATTTGCCAAAAGGAAGCGGGCAACAAGTGCGCTGCTCCTAAGAGCGATGGCATAAAAACAATTTTTGTTCATGATCTTTCCAAGCTCATGGATACTCCTGCTCATGAAGAACAAACAGTTGACCGAGAGCAGTGATGCTGCATTCGCGAAGCACTTTCACCAGACAATGTTAGCATTAAAGCTCTGATAATGTTCTATCATCAATTATTTACAAGCGTTGTGGTCCAAGATTAAGGTCATTACATTCCGAGCGTATGATGCAAGGTCCATTGGATAACTGATCAAAGTCTCGCGATAGGCTGCCAACCGAAAGCCGGCTAGAGGAGGCAGGCGCACGGCACTAGTGGTCTGCAATTCCATAGGCGAGGAAATTCTTTCTCTGCCCAGTCCTTCGGAGGGCTCCCCGAAACAGCACCCAAGTCACACAAAAGGGCAAAAAGAAGAACGTGTGAAACTTATGATAATAAAGTAGCTGCAAGGTCATGCAGCTTGACTGAACTTCATATACTGGCAGCCAACCAAAAAATGTTTAGAGACCGAATATCTAACCGTCAAACCAAAAATACACCAAATTATTATCCATTTAATGGTTCAATGGTGTATGAGGGGATAAAATGCATAACTTTACAAGGTCCACAGAAGAGATATGCAAAAGAAAATTAAAATCAAAATGTGCCAATGTGGAACGTGAAGTATCAGAGGTTAAATCACTGCACTTAAGCAACATATTGTGCATCATTTATCATTAAGATGAATGTCTAAGGTTCTTTCGAATGTCGTCATGTCTGGTGCGTTCACT
>CALYDF020008816.1:0-11316 GCA_944474145.2 Dicrocoelium dendriticum
GTATACTAAACATAAGTGGGCTGCATTAAAATTCCTATTGGCAACTTTGTACAAGTCTACGCGTTCAGATGTCCACAGCATTGTTTCCTTTGAAAGGCACGGTCAGAAACAGTTGCTATTTTCGACGGTTTACGGTTGCAAAACTCAGCTCTTCAGGGACACGCGTTTATTCGGCAAAGACAGCTAAGCGAATATTACAGCATGAGTAGCAAGCCAAACTTCTCGGTATAAATTGCAGGTTCAAGTCCCTAACTAACGACCCTTCGCAGTCGATGAGATGCCACCTTTTGCTTTAGTTAAACAAACAGTGAATCATTCACACGAATATCGTCCAATCCGAGTGCAGTAGTCGAATCCGTCACGTCCCCCTCCCATGGGATATTTGGTTCACTTGGTTGGTCCAATTGCACACTCTGATCTGAGGACACCATCATGAGTTTTGCGATCATACTTTAGGACTCGTCTGTTTCATTCGTGTGTACAGGAACGCTCCGGATTGCCATGTACTGGCCTATTCAGTAAGACTTCCTGTATACTTTCATCTGGATCGACACGTCGCTTCGTCTGTTCAAGCTCATGTCCAGGAAATTCATCTGGTCACAATTTTCCTCTTCAATGCTGAAAGCAACATTAAGATAAGCTACGATGAAACCTTCGATTGTGCCCTACTGTTTGCTTCCCCAGTCGCTCATGCGGACTTTACAATCGACATATCGTCGGTACTACTTTAAACTAGAGATGCCCGGCCTTAATAGTCCACCCTTCCGCGTTCCCATGTAGATATCTGCTAACAGCAGAACAAACGATTATCCTATTGCCACAGCGTCTACTTGTCTGTACAGCTCGTTATCAAATTGGGGTTGTACGTTAAAAATACATCTGAGTAACAAATTTTTAATTGCTTTGTTGGTATACCAATGTTTACTCTTCACTGGTCAATGTGCGCACACAGGAACTTCAAGAATAATACAGCTGCTAAAAAATGTCAGCTGTTCTACTAGTATTTATGCAACAAATATGCATTTGTGTGTCTGTGTATGATGATATCAACGGATGCCCTCCCCACCATTGCAATTTTCGCACAAGATTCAAGCGACTAGGTGTAAAAGGTCCCGATTGGAATAGTTTGTAGAAACTGGTCTCAACTTGATACACTGTCGCAAGGAACGCTCGAAGCTGTGGCACGGGAGATATGCAGGTTAGGTTTTGTGTCTAAAGTAGACTCCGGGAGCAAAATAAGGATCGGCAATTAAAAAGAATATGCTGGTCTTGCTGTTATCACGCAGCGCAATCCTGTTCTTCTTTGCGATGTTAGGGATGTTCTTTCTTGTTCTTGGGGATACTGCAAAATAACAAGCAAAAGAAACTGGCAGCAGATATGACAGCCAGAAGATCATCGTGATGAGTTACTTTCAAGATGCATACTACACTAAGCGATCGGGAAAATGTACTCTCCGTTTTGACCATGTCTGCTGTGTATTAGTGTCCCCTTTTGGCTCAAGGTTATATGTCATATGTAATGGGTCATTTGCAATCAGCTTTAAAGCTTTCATGCGTACTGATTGCATTCCCAGGGCTTGCTCATTGCTGCTCGCAACGTTGGCGGATATGCGCTGCCATAAAACAATCTACAGAATCCATATCGAGATTGCCATTTCTGTTTATCCTATAGTATTTTTCTGCTCTAAAGACGACCTCAAACCGTTTTACTTACACGGGCTGCAACAGCCCACGAAATGCTTCGTTTCGTAACTACACGTGTGAACAAGTTCTCGGATCTCTTGGTATATAACCACTTTTACGTTGTGCGCCGGTAGCAGTAAAATGCAGTTCACAAATGGATGTACGTAGGCGATGCACAAAGTCTGAGGGATCAGTGGCGTCAGTATGGATTGATTGAAAGAGGTCAGCCGGAAGTCTTAACGTGGTATCGTATACCACAGTATCGCAAAGCAAATCACATGTAGGTGCCGTTCGAAGACCTAACAAATCCAGCGATTAAGTTTCAGCCTAATTGTAGTGGCAAAGCGATTCGTCAAAGAAGTTAGGATGTGGCGAAGTAAACGCCCGACGAACCTGTTCACTTGCAATCATTCGGAATACCAGTAGCTCCGGTTATTAGTTAAAGTTTTGATTCGTTCTCCGAGCTGAGTAATTTAATGACAAACGTTTCACCACAACCCTCAGTGGCATCTTCAGTACACTAATCCGTAGAGGAAAATCTCACGGAAAGTATCGTCGGGACGTAGGGTTTGAAATTAGTCTCGTCGATCTGTGCCCGTGACCTCTGTTTGTTCGATATTTGGCCGTCCATTTTCACGCTTTCTCAGCTGTAGGTGCATGGGATGAAGGTCAATGCGGTGGTTAAGAGAATCCACCGTAGAGAACCATGCCTCGAGGAATTCCCTTCCTTTTCCTGTACCTCCGTGCGCCAAAAATTTCTGTTTTGTCCCAATTAGCGTTGTGTTCTGCCTCATCGAGGTGCGCTGAGATCTGTGACGATACATGTTGGTATCGACATGCATGCTTGGGCTCTTGTATTCTTGTGGATACTTTCCTCCCTGTTTGACCTACACAGTCTTTGTCACAGTTCTCGCATTTTATCCTGTAGACGAAATTTTGGTGTTCGTGTGCCTTCAGTCTTTCTTTAGGTCTAGATTATATTCTTTTCAAAGTCGCAGTTGGTATGTGAGCTATCATCAGGTTGTGCGGTTTGAGGAGTCTGGCTCTCTTTCTGGATAGGTTTTGATGTACGGCAAGGCCATGTGTTTCGTTGTTGTTGGTCCAGGTGCGGTATATGTGCTCCTTCGCTTTAAGTGTTTTGGGATAAAACTGCGTGGGAAGCAGTTGCGAATGAAAAACATAAACAGATATTCTTCTTCCTTCCGTTTTTCCTCCGCAGTATTGCAATGCGATTCTATCCTACGAAACAGAGTCCGTATTGAACTTATTTTATGAAACTTAGGGTGCTTGCTGTTAAAGTTCAGGATTTGGTCGGTGTGCGTTGGTTTTCTGTAAACTGATGTTTGTAATTCGTCTTCCACTGTTTTGGTAACCAGCACCTCCAGAAAGGGTAGTTGGTTTTTCACCTCTTCTTCCATGATGAAAAGAATGCCTTCCATTGCATTGTTAAGTAGGTCTTGTGCCGTCTCTAGCTGATTGTGTTTGAGAATCACAAACGTATCGTAAATGTATCGCATCCATAATTTTGGAATAATGACTGGGAGTATATCCTCTTCCAACCTCTGCATGACTACTTTCGCAATAAGTCCAGTTTTGGGGGATCCCGTTGGAGCTCCTCTAACTTGCTCGTAGAACACTCCGTTGAATCAGAAGTAATTAGTCAGATAAAAGGCGAGGAGTTTGCATATGCTTTCAGTTGTTAGTTTTCCAGTTGTTTGTCCTCCATTGTTCAGATGTTCTTTGATATTTTCTTTGGCTATCTGTAATTTGATGGAGGTGAAAAGTGCGTTGACGTCAAAGGATACCATCACTTCTTCATGGTCTATCCACAAGCATTTGAGCTTTTCGAAAAACTGATGAGCATTATTGATCGGGTATTGCGATCCGTTGGTCAGATGTTTGAGGCCTTTCCATAATTCTTTAGCCAACTTCTAAGTTGGTGTACCTGGGAGCGATACTATTGGTCGTAGCGGCGCACTCTCATTGTGTACTTTAGGAAGCCCGTAAAACTGTGTGATGTTTGGATCACGAGCCTTCATTCAATCATACTCTCCCTTTGTGAGTTGATTTAATTCTTAAAGTAGCTTAAGTGTCTTATTCACTTTATTTGTCAACCGTACTGTTGGATCGTTCTTCATGCTTCCATAGGTTGTTGTGTCGTATACGAGATGGGTTGCCTTTTCAATATAATCAGTTTTGTCCATTATGACAGTCATACGTCCCTTGTCCGCAGGCAGGATAACGATGGTTTCTTTGGCCTTCAAGGATTTTAGGGCAGTCTTCTTCGGTTGTGAAAAAGAGTTGTGTTGCTTGTTGCGTGCTAGGATCGGAATCACGGCATGCCTTATTCGTGTTTTGGTCTCTTTGTTAAGTCCATTGGATTGTAAAGTATTTTCAAGTTCTGTTAGGAACTCCGTGGTTCCAGCATCCTTGAAGTTGTAGTTAAATCCCTTGATGAGGACCTGTCGTTCAACGTCATTGAGATGCCGTTTAGACGTGTTCCGGACCCAACCATCGCTAACATCTGCGCACTTCAAACTGGACAATTTGGATAAATTTTCTCGAAGGGCGGCCTGCTTTTGCGCTTTTGCAATTGTTGCTTTGTGATCAATCAGTAAGTCTAACTGTTCTGTCATTTGTTGGCCGACTGGTTTTAGGCATGTAGTTCAGTGTTCCTTACGACATCTTTCATATTTCTCGATCCGATTGTGTGCGTTAGTGAGCATCATCCTCACCATACGTTTTCCAAACTGCCTTGCAACTGTCCACGTTTGCGGATGGTTTAACGGGGCTTGTAGTTTACGCTTCTGGGGAGAATGTCATTTCGTAGGCATTCATGGAGGAAGGATAACTGTTCTCATGTGGAGGATTTCCGGCAGGCAAATTCCTCCCAACGACGTGCAGAGCGGAGCGTTGACCACCCATGATTGTTTGTAATGATTCGGAATACCAGTAGCTCGGGTTGGTAGTAAAGTTTCTGTTGGTTTTCCGAGCTGAATAATTTAATGACAAACGTTTCACCACAACCCTCAGTGGCATCTTCAGTGCACTAATCCGTAGAGGAAAATCTCACGGAAAGTACCGTCTAGACGTAGGGTTTGAAATTAGTCTCGTCGATCTGTGTCCCGTGACCTCCGTTTGTTCGATATTTGGCCGCACAACCTGACGAAAACTCACATACCAACTGCGACTTTGAAAAGAATATAATCTAGACCTAAAGAAAGACTGAAGGCACACGAACACCAAAATTTCGTCTACAGGATAAAATGCGAGAACTGTGACAAAGACTGTGTAGGTCAAACAGGGAGGAAAGTATCCACAAGAATACAAGAGCCCAAGCATGCATGTCGATACCAACATGTATCGTCACAGATCTCAGCGCACCTCGATGAGGCAGAACACAACGCTAATTGGGACAAAACAGAAATTTTTGGCGCACGGAGGTACAGGAAAAGGAAGGGAATTCCTCGAGGCATGGTTCTCTACGGTGGATTCTCTTAACCACCGCATTGACCTTCATCCCATGCACCTACAGCTGAGAAAGCGTGAAAATGGACGGCCAAATATCGAACAAACAGAGGTCACGGGCACAGATCGACGAGACTAATTTCAAACCCTACGTCCCGACGATACTTTCCGTGAGATTTTCCTCTACGGATTAGTGTACTGAAGATGCCACTGAGGGTTGTGGTGAAACGTTTGTCATTAAATTACTCAGCTCGGAGAATGAATCAAAATGTTTACCTGTTCACTGTTGGGTGTAACGCAGTTGTTCTTATTCGTTTGTCACCAAGATTTTTTTTCACTCCCGAAACACTGTCGATTTAAATTTTGCTCTGCGATCAGCTGTTACGGTAGATGATAAATTCTAGTGCGCCGTCCAGCGAGCCACGATATTATATGCTGCCGTCTCTGCAGAATTGTTCGCGATTGGTACTGCCCCGGGCCAACGAGTATAACGATCAGTAATGGTCATTAAGTACTTATTTCCAGTTGACGGCGGTAGTGAACCGACGGTGTCAATGTGGACGTCGTTGAAACGACTAACAGGAACAGTGAAAATGCCAAGCGGTGTCTGTGAATGGCGTTGCACTTTTGAGCGTTGACAGGGGAGACAACTTCTCCCTATATTCTGCATGTATTTGGTCACTCTTGACCACACAAAGCGATTCCAGATGAGCTTGATGGCTGCGCGGATGCCCGGGTGTGATAGACCTTGTAGTGAATCAAAAAGGACTTTCTGGTAGGTCGGTGGGACTACAGGTCTTAGCTCTCCGGCAGAAACGTCACCTGTAAACTGGTTCCTTGAAATTGATGAAGAAACGGCTTATCCTGAAGCTGTGGTGTGGCTACTTTCTGAAGATCAATCGGGAAATGCTCAAGTAGGGTGTTTATTTCCGCCCGTGATAAGCCATCTGCTAAGGCCTTATTTCCACTGGACGAATGCCATATATTAAAGGTAACTTGGGAAATGTAGTTTAATCGTCTAGTTAAAGCAGTGAAGGACGATCATAAATGGAACTTAGGGTATACGTTAACGAGTTCCAAATGTTGAATATCGTGAATGTACCTCCGTGTAAATAATATCGGAAATAACGCACGTTAAGTTAAATAACAAGAACTTCTCTGCTGAATGTGCTTTAGCGTCATTCAGAAGCTTGCAGTTTTTTAGAGGAAATGGCAATCGGATAAGCTGTACCTATCTAACGTTGTTGTAACACTCCACCTACTGCTGCACCTAGAGCGTCCATCATTAATTTTAACGGGACAATAAGGTCAGTGGGGCACGAGGAGGGTGGTAGTAGCTATCTTACGTTTTAGTTCATTGAATGCCTGCTCAGCTGCTTCCGTAAAGACGAAACATATGCTATGCACTTTGAGCAAAGCGGTAAGTGGTCGGGATAACTTCGAACAGTGCAGAATGAAACGTCTGTAGAAATTAAGCAGGCCTACAACCCGGCATAACTTTTGATGGAACCCGAGAGGGGTACTGGGCGATGGCTGTCACTCTGTTAGGTAGGGGTGTAATTCCGGCAGATGAGTCTCAATGATTACTGATTACTAATTACTGTTTGGAAGCAGCAAGTTGAGGTTTCTCTTGGTAGCTTCATCTAATATCACTCAAAGACTCATTATGTTGTGGTGCGCTCAATATATTTTATGTTGGCGTAGTGTACGTCTAGGAATTTCTAAAATTCGTACGCCGACTTCGCCTCAATTGCGTGCTGCTGCAGGTCATTACACACATTCACCATTCTGCGTCCGAAACAGAGTTGGTGAGCGACCGGTTTCAAATTCGGTACGACAAGCTTGTACCGGTGTTCTCGTGTGCAGTTTGGTGTGTGAAGATGAAGCAGCGGTCTCAACATGGGGTAATCTCCCAGATGTAGTATCCGGTGCGTCATGAATAGGTCAACCCGTATTCGACAATAAGCTACGGTGTACAGCCCTAGTTTCTTACACCGGTTTGCGTACGGCACACCTCATAAGTTGGGAATCAGCCTGGTAGCTACATGATGCACTTGCCCAATCTTTTCTACCACGCCCCGGGTGCTAGGACAATACTCGGAGAATCCACACTCTAGCATTGGTCGTACTATTGAGACGAAGAGGCGAGTGGCAATTCGGACCAATTGCTGAAGCAGCGCCTGAGCGCCTAAAGCATACGAAAGCTGTTTTGGTAAAGCATATTTGTCTTGTCTATGGACTTTAGCTCGTAGGGTGAGAGTACAAACGAAAGGCGCGGGATACAACTGTTGACCAGCCCCCGTGTATGTTCGACTGTGCTCACACTTACCCAGCGTCATGAATTGCAACTTGACAGGGTTTATTGATGGGCTGACCTCTGCAGACCACGTGGAGAGGCGGCGGAGGTCCTGCTGAAGCAGGTCACAATCACCGGGTGTGAGGATTACTCTCCACACCATTGAGTCATCTGCGAACAACGCACAAGGTGACTGGAGTAGCTGAGGCACATGGTTTACATGGATGAGAAACAAACTCGGCCCTAATACAGTGCATTGGGGCACGCCACTGCTCGATGGATACCAGTCGGTTACATGGTTGTCCACCTGGACCATCCACTTTCGATCCACACGGAAATTCCTGATCCATTGGTGCAGCGAGCCATAAACACCGTACACCCTCAGCCAGTCGACGAGCATTACATGATTAACATTGTTAAAAGCCTCACTGAAGCCAATGTAAATGGCGTCGACCGATTCGTCTTGGTTCAGCGCTTGTAAGCATTCGTACTTCGTCAACAATAGGCTGGTGATGCAAGAGAAATCTTTCACGAAACCATGCTGCGCGAGCGTCAAGAGGCTTTTCGAATCGAGAAGCTGCAGTAGGCCCTTTTTCACGATCTTCTCGGTCGTCTTTGCCAATAGAGCGGTCAGGCAGATCGGCCGGTAGTTATCCACTTTGCTTGAGTTACCGCCTTTCGGTATTGGCTTTATGACTGGGCCTTTCCAGTCGCCCAGTAATATTCCAGTAGATATTGACCTATCGAATAGCTCAGTTACAGAAGGAGATGGTTGCTGATAGGGACTTGAGAATCAGTGGGTGGATTCCATCTGTCCCAGAAGGCTTCGTTCCGTCAAGATTTGCTAGAAGCCTGTGCATATTTACAATGCTGCAGCCTAGGATGTCTAGTTAAGCGGGAGCAGTACTCGTCGAACACGTTACAGATACATGGTCACTTGCAACTACGGAGGCGAAGTGTGCCGCCAATGCGGACGCACGATCTTTGCTCGAAGTTAGCGGCTGTCCATCTGAGCCTTCCACCACTGGAACATTGCCTGCAGGCCTAAGGTGCCGCTTCACGTAGGCGGAGATCCACTTGGGAGCAGTTTTTACAGCGGTTGCAAGCTGCTCTTTGATCCTTCTACGTTTTTTGTTTTCGCGTTGTTGCAGTGATTTGGCTGTACCTTGTACGCCTTGTAGTCCTCATCAGAGCCAGGTAACACGAATTCCCTTCATAGTTGGCAGGATTTTTGCCACCACCATGGTCCGCCATTTTCCTGAATTGATTGCGTTTCACGTGTGTTCATAATGCGCTGAACATTTGTGACCTAATCCAAAAGCGGCCCAAGCTGCACATCCAATTGGCTGAGAGGTTGTTCTCATGTCGTTCACCGAGAGACAGCAAACACATGGCTCGTGTGAAGAGAAATAATGGAAAGGAGGTTGAGTGAAGTTTGTGTTGCCTACAGCCGGCTGATTAGTGACGCATTTTCATTTTGCGCATGAGAAAACTCTACGTTGACCATGTTTTGATGAGTAGTAACGAGATTTGCTGGACAGGTGTAGAGTACATTGGTTGTCGTGGACAGGACTTCACGTTGTAATCTCAACTGGTAGACTTGTTTTGACAGTCGCACACCAGAAAACCATATAACAGTACTTGTCTGAGGGTTCACCGAAGGTTAATGGGCGAAAGTATATAATGTAAATTACATCAGTAGCAGGATACAGCGTCTTAAACGAACGGGGAGCGAGGAACTTCGTTAACCAGCATATGATCTAAAAAGCATCATGAGATATTAAGGTATGCTGCCACCATGTATGCGTTCTTTCAGAGGTACCACATCAAAAGCAGTATACATAAAATTTTCAAACAGCTTAGCTTTCATTATTGCTGGATTTTGGCCCGAAGCTAAAAATGAACCTAGTGTAACACAAATAAGAAGGTGGCCTGTGTTATATTACAAAAACTTCGACAACTTCGGGACTTTCCTTATTTCACTATGCTCAGGGGCTACCATATGAGTACGAGAGCATCTGGGGTAACCGTTTATCTCACACAGTCTGTATGCAATAGAAAACCATTACTCATGCATCAAACTCATGGCAAAGATCGGTTGACGTCCCTAAGAATCAATGATGCTATTCAGCTGACCAAGCCACTACGTCTATGTTCAGCTAAAGCTTGTCAGGTCACCGGTAATCAATGCCGCGTGAATTCGATCTTGGCTGACGTGCCTGTCCTAATGTTGCAAGCGTTCTCTAATTGGATGAACAATGTTGCAGCTGAGTACGAAACCACAGTAGTCAAGGATCAATCGGTCCGAATTAGTTTTTTTAAACATTATACGTCCAGCCAAAAAGGTAAAGAGAAACTGTATTAACAATATCTTTCAAGACAATTTGATTGCACACAGTGAGACTTTGAACCGGCTCGTTGGTTACACTATTGCATTCCGGCAATCAATTTGTTTCCAAATCTAGGGTCTTCCGTAGCATTACTGTTGCTTATGAATGTTGTTTGGTACCGAGCCGAAAACACTGAAAACCACGGCTGGATTCAAAATTACTTTGTTTTGTATGCTAGGGATTGCAGGTACTCCAACCTGGGCTTTCGGGATGTCAGCCTAAAACTCTACTCCTAAGCCACCAAGTCTCGGCGCTCATGCTTGTCACATGACGCATGTTACTCTTAGCTGAAGTTACTAGAGTGCCAAAGATTTTAATCTACGTTGCAGCAGTGAACGATATTTGGGTTATTGAGATACTCCAAGAGGAAAGTGGTATTGGTATGGGATAGCGCCGGGATTGTTGAACGAAAATTTAATCATGTATGCACTGCACAATCAAATGATCCAAGTTAGCCTCTTTGGATGTATTCCGTAGCACTGGATCCGTTAGAATGTACATGTGTGTATTATCGAAACACCAGCAAACACACTACTTTATTACTAGTGATTAGGCTTTGCTTGCGTGGCATATACTAGCATGCAGTACCACCTTTGATTTAGAAACGGTTTGACAAGTGACCTCAAGAGCCGACAGCGCCCAACCGAACGCAATCGATCACATGGAATAAACGATATCCTGCGGTTAGTAGTAGTAGTTTCAACAGCCTAGTAAAGAGACATTTAGCCCACATAAGCTAAGGAGACTAGCGGATAAGGAGCAGCGTCGCCGCGAAATAATCATCGTGCCACAGTGGTGTGGTAAGTCCCAAAACTCTGCTTTATCTACTCTGCTAATGCAGGACAAAGCGTTCCTCATTTAAGGTGTGCTATAGCGCACTAAATTGCCAACTGTACAATAATAGGTGTTGGTCTATCACAAAAGGTGCCACCCGGTCACACGGGTGTGGACGACCGGTATGCAAGCATCTGGGTACTTGTGTAAAGTTAGTCTGGCGGCAGAAGGCTGATTACCGCGTTACAGAATAAGAAGTGCGGTTCTTGTACCTGCAGAGCCTCGCTTATGATGAACGCCGGTCATTTACGGTTGTTGTCCCCACCATCCAATGTTTAGCGAATTTCGCAAAATGCGTACTGCGAGTGCAGAAATATAAATTTCCAGCTCACCTTAGTGCTGAGGCCATATGTAATTGTCTGCAGACGAGTGGTTTGGTGCAGCGCACAGCTGAGTGCAAGCGAAAGTTGGTGAAGGATGGATCGACAAGCAACGTGAGGCTAGATTGGTCATCGAGCGAGATGATTACAGACAGTCACAACGTGTTTCCGGTGGTCGTTAGCTGTCAGCTAACTTCGCGCTGAGTGCTGAAGGTCATGCTTAAGCTAAAGCACTGGAACGATCGGTGGTTATCTCTGTCTCACTGACCAAAGCGAACAGCCAGCTACCCAGAGAAGTTGGCCTAGGAAAGATAAAGTGCGCAAA
>CALYDF020008817.1:0-11293 GCA_944474145.2 Dicrocoelium dendriticum
TAGCATCCATTGATCAGCAAAGTTATTGAGTGTCGACTTCAAGAGCTTGAAGGACTGCGATCGTAAGGCTGGAGGCGATATGTATGATGTGGTGGCAATGGCAGCGTGGTAACCTGGCTATCAGATGCCAATTCTACAGCTGCAAAAGTTTGATGACATCGAGTAGTAACAAAACACGTTCCGTCACCGAAGGTTTAACGTTAGGAATGAAATGTTTTAGCTCGTAGTGTATCGGAAAACAAGCTCTTCCAGTATTTTGTAACCTTGGACTGTACGGTTGTTGTAACCCTCGAAATGTCCACTTGTTTTACTGATTGCACATCCCTTGACACAAACAGTTTTGGTGAGTACCTCGCTACAACTTTCTCGCTCTGTCTGATTCGCTTCCTATCCTTGTAGTCTGCACACTATATGTTTGGTTCAGTCGCCTCCGACTTCTATACTGTCGTATTTGACACGTCTTATGTGTCATCGCTTACCGACTAGTATCCCAGGCTCCGATCAATAAGCTATTTTATCAATTTCCCGGAATCGGACCATCCATTATTCGAGCAACAGCCATTTGATTCGGCAAGTGCCGTTTCCTCGGGAATATAAATATCGTATACAAAGGAAAAATGACGAGCACCGTCCTTCCTTTTCCGAAATTGTCATTTTTCCTATGATGCGCTTTCCTTTCTGAGACAATTGGTTTTGGCTTTCGAGCAAACGAAAAGCCAATGTCATCCATAATACGTATTCTACTTCCTGTAAATAAGTGATATCGCAACACAGAACACAGTGGGAAACTATCCACTATCGCCTTGTTCAATCTGGCATCAGAACGAAAGGCTGACCGGTTCAGAACATCCAAGTGAAACATAAGGAGTTCGTATTACAAATCAATCTAGCCAAATTCGGACTGCAGATTTAATCTCATTGTTGAATTGATGTGGCAAGTTTATGTTTTCTGTGAGATTATAGGCCAGACGTCGAAGGTGCAAAAGCTGCTGACGGTCGTACGTCCACACTTTAGCTGGACATTCTCTTCACTCGCAGTTGTCATTCCAGTTCCCCACACACATTCTTTTGCGTGCGTTCTTTCGAAACATCTCGACGAGCGCTACTCAGTGCTTCCAATTTATTGGATTTAACTTGTTTGGATCATACTGCTACGCCTGTTCTCAGTTTCATCATATTCTTCGTGGAATTCTGCTTGTGAAATCACATCACGCCCGAGCTTCTGAAGAATAATTTTGGTCTTATTCGGTAGAAGAATCTAAGAACTCTCAAACGACCCTGTAATCAACCCTACAGGCGACAGCATAACAAAGTTACGAGATATAATTTTCAAAGTTTTATAATACAGTTCTGTCTTCTATATGTTTATATTGTGACAACCTTTCGCCCTTTGCACAAGAGCTTATTCAGACCAGACCCGAAGATGCACTTGTGGCAAGGTCGAACCGTTTTCACCATACAAGTCTATAGAAAACCGATTAGTATTCAAAAGCGTTGTAAATTATGATATCCCAGTCGGTTCCAAGTTTATCCCAGGATATTAAACGTTACGTGCCAGTTTGCATCGTTCACCTACTGAACATCAATTGCGAGGCACTTAGGGTTGTTTGCCGACCCACCGTGTGCATCGCCGTGTAACGCATCCTCCTGTGCTTGTTTGCGCACCGCTGAATCTGGCAATTTGCACGCGACCGCAAGAAAGAGAGAGGCATTGAGACAGCCGCCTGTCTCGGCGGACTGACCTTGAAGTCGGATCAGTTAATCCAGAGTCCTGGGTAGGAATAAGCATCACACGTTCAAGTGCCTTAATGAACGCTATTAACCGAGCCGCGGTGCCTAAAGGCGCCTGTGGAACGTGCAATAAGATGGTCAAAATACGGGTTTCTTGTGGAAATCATTTAATCTATTTTCATGCAAAATGCGGGAAAGCAAACCAAGCGAGTGCATGCTGCTCAGTAGCAGGCCTGATTCATTTTGGTTATGTGCGAGATGCCATACTGTCCTACTAGTTCCCGAACATTTCACCCCCAGCCCATTTAAAACAATTTCCCCCAAACCCACCTCCTCCCACCAGACTTCGCCGAAACCCAAGGAAACATTGAAATACCAGTGACAGCTTGGCCTTTGTTGCATCAAAGTGCACTCCAAAATCACACGCTGTTGTTTCTACGACCACACCCATACATATTGTGAAAGTCAACGCTTCACAGATGCATAGCAAATCGCTCGGTCTCCTAACTACGTCCATACTTCCAGAAAAGACACTCAGAAACAATTGGATACGCTAACTATATTATGTGCTAACGTACCTGAGTCATCATCGAATTCTCTGAAGGGGAAACAGGTGGATGGCTTAAACCAATGGTATACCATACGTAAGCTCGGTATTCTGACTAGACCCTCCAACCTGACGATAATCACCCTCCACCCGAAATTCAAGCAGTATGGCGCATCCAGGCTACTTCGGGTTGTGCTAAACTCCGTCAAAGAGGTGGAGGAAGGGCTGCTTTCGACTGCTAGTCTCCAGAATGAAATATGCTTAATCCGCTTCTATCTAGACGTTCCATGGGCGATGGCAAGCGCGCGAAGTAAAGATTTGAAGAGTTCCGGCCAAACACCGCATCCTAAAACGTTTTTGTCCACGGCGTCCCTCAATGTCTTAAGCACGATGAATGCGAAGCAGTAGCAGTGGCGGTACATTAGTGAGACCATGCTTATGATTGATATAATATCTATTTCTCACTCGAAGTTGCCAAGCTCATAATGTTACAAAGGGTGTGACTCAAGGATTATTATTGTTAGTCTACGAAATACGCAGATGGCAGTTACGCTAGTGGAACGCTGGCATTCAGTACGGAACAGACTGTCAACCGAGCTCCATTTCAAAGCAGTGAGAGAAACTGTCGTTTGACTTAAAGCACCACCGAAGCAGACGAAGGAAATTGTGATCTTATTCGAAATTCATACCGGAAACTGGTCTGGAGGAAGAGAGGAACTTCTTGGGCAATCCTGCAACCAGTCTATCACAGCTGGACTCTAACCGCAAGTACGTAATTTAACTAGTAGCGAATAAGCAAGAAGACGCGTCAGCCTGGCACACAGTATACTGAACACTTAACGGTTTACATGTGAACACGGAAAGTTAGGGTGTGTCCTTGAGTGCGTGTGTGCGTGTTTATCTAAGTGTGTGTATAGGGCCAATCAGGTACACGGTCATAGTGAGCGATCATTGGTTGAACACGTAACAGTCTTCCCTGTTTTGGCTGACGTTACAGTCACGGCTGAAAACGTTCGAGCGGTTTGCGAATCCGGGTCGATCGGCGTAATTGAGTTTCCCCTGTTGTTCTGTGTTCGTCGTGCTCTGCAGCTTGCTCTGCGATCTCCGAGTGTGACAGACTCACGGCAGGTGTGTCAGTGCTCCTGGGGCGTACATGATCTGAGTGCCGGCGAACAACCCGGCCGTCCGGAAGCTGCAAATCGTTTTGACTTCCTGAAGAATCGAGCACAGTCGCCGGCTGCCAACATTTTTCATGCGGTAACCTGGTGTAGACAGGTTGATGGTCCTGAAATGTAACTTCCGGCTTTGATTCCTCTGAAGACACAAATTTTTTCTGACTCTCCTGTACTTCAACACGCGGGTTCGGGAACAACAAATGAAGCCTCGTTCTCAGATTTCTGCCGAACATCAATTCCGCCGGGGATTTCCCGGTAGCCTCAGTGGGTGTAGAACGGTAGGAGAATAGACACCGATCCAGTTTTGTTCGCAATGTTCCCGTTCGCTGCTTTAGTAAGCCTTGTTTCACAGTTTGTACTGCACGCTCCGCTAATCCGTTTATGCTGGGTGATGCGGGGCTGATTTAACTTGTTGGATTCCGTTGTTGGCGACAAATTTACCAAATTCGGCACTGGTAAAAGGCGAACCATTGTCTGTACAGATGGTTTCCGGAATGCCAAACGTAGCGAAGGACGAGCGCATTTTAGTGATGGTGGATTCGGCTGTCGCCTGAGTAACTGGATATACGTCAATCCACTTAGAATGTGCATCAATAATTAGAAGAAACATGGTCCCGTCGATCGGTCCGAAGTAGTCGGCGTGGATACGCTGCCAGGGATTGTCGGGCCAACGCCGTGTATTGGACCTGGCGCCTTGCTCCGCTGATACGCCTGACAAATATCGCAATTCTTCCGTAAGTTCTCTATGTCTGAGTCGATGTTCGGCCACCAGCAGTACCCTCTCGCTAGTGCCTTCATTCTCTCCACACCTGGATGAGCATCATGGAGCTCTTTAAGTATCTGTGAACGTGCCTTGGTGGGAGGGACTAGACGAGAGCCCCAAAAAGCACAGCCGTCGAATAGACTCAGTTCGTTCTTCCGAATCATAAACGGTTGTAATTCAACTGTCCCTTCAGGAGGCCAACCCATGTTCAAAAAGCGTTTCACCATTGATAGCACGGGGTCTCGATCCGTCCATTGACGGATTGTTGAACTCCGTATCGGTGTTGTGTCTAGATGTTGCATTAGATTAACCAGTTCAAACGGAGGGTCGTGTTCATGTGAAGTTTCCGTGATCGGCAGACGGCTGAGTGCATCAGCTGTGCAGTTGCTGACGCCGGTAATATAAACAATCTTGTAACTGTAAGCACTCAAGGTTATAGCCCATCTTTGCATCCTCGGTGATGCCATTCGTTGTATACCTTTGTTTTCCCCAAACAAGGCTGGAGCTTACCGTGGTGCGATGGTTTGTGTGCCTCAGTGATCCATTGAGCTATACTGGGTGGTGCTTTTGCGCCTTCAGAGCCACTCATACCAGATTGGTCAATGGTTAGAGGCCAGACAAACCCAGCCTCCTGGTCCTCCAGGTTGGGGGTTGGAATAAGGGTGGCTCCTTATTCCTTAAAACGGACTCCTTGTAGTCCAGTGCCAAACCCGCTGCCTTGCGGCCAGGTTTTTGAACCAAAGGCTTTGGTTGAGAACCCTAATCGTTCTCCTGTCTAGGCCTGGGCAACCTGACAGTATCCTGCCCACGCAATACAATGAATCTCACTTCAAACCAATTTCTGATGCTCTGGCCACCGCAGTGGATAATCAACGGTGCCCTATCTGCTGCATCGAGCAGGGTGGATAGGGGTTTGGATGCTACTGCTCAGGCCTTCCCATCTTCTTATTCCCCTTCTTGCGCTTTTTCACCCTTATCGTCCCGTTCCAGCTTTACTTTTATCCCCCCTGTTTTCAACCCCCCAATCCTCGGCCCTCCCCCACCTTGCTTCAATAGTCGCTTGTCTTTTAGTTTCAACTCACAGGGGAACGCAGAGCGTCATTCCTGCACTGTCAACAGGCCTATGTCCAAGCAAGTGGCCCATTCCAGTTCATCGGCTTCCATTTGGAGCCCTCGATCCTCCTTCAGACTGGCATGCCTCAATGTTCGCACGTTGCTTCAGATTGGTCAACAGGCAGCACTTGCCCGAACATTAGAGAACCTCTCGATCGATATCTGCTGCTTATCGGAGACCCGCCTGCAAGACTCGAGCTCTGTACTCACTCTGCGATCCCCTTCAGGTGACGCAAGCAGTGTTTTCTCATTGCGCCTATCCGGTGACGATGCAGCTTCGAGCACCGGCCAAGCCGGTGTTGGTATTGCCCTGAGTCCCCGGGCTGTAGCTGCTCTGGTTGATTGGATTTCAATCAGTAGCCGGATGTGTGCGGTCCGATTGGCTGGCTCGTTCAAAACTTCGAAGTCGCGCGGGACCAACAGGTGTCTATTCGTTATCGCTGCCTATGCACCGACAAACTGTAGCGATGACTCGGTAAAAGACGACTTCTATCGCCAACTGAACGAACTCCTTCGCCACAGAAGAAGCTCGGACACTGTAGTGCTGGCTGGGGATCTGAACGCTCAAGTTGGAAAATTATCCGCAGATGAGCTGCATCTGGGCGGCCAACCTGGTATAGGCTCCCGTAATGATAACGGTGAGCGGTTACTTCATTTGTGTGAGGATGCTCGCTTATTTCTTGCGAGCACTAATTTCCGACACAGCACCCGCCGGAGGGTGACTTGGCGCCCACCAGCCTGGAACCAGCTATGGACGCAAATCGATCACATTGCTATCAGTTACCGCTGGAGAGGCTGCGTCCAGAACTGTCGCTCGATTTGGAGCACAGGTGTTGACACCGATCATGCACTTGTATGTGCTGACTTGCGGATGCGCTTTGGCGGACGCCCGCGACGATGTTGTGAGCGCATTGACACCGGCAGACTGGTGAATCCAGCTGTTCTGAACGCCTATCAAATTACGCTGTCATCCGAGTTAAATAAACGCTCACTGGATGCAAGTGAAGCTCACTGGTCTCATATGCAACAGGCCTTACTAGCAGCAGGCAAATCCTCATGTGGTATGTCTAATAGACAACATGGACATTGGGTCTCTTCACAGTCTTTGGAACTTATAGATGCTCGCCGGCATATTCCGGCTGGAAGCGAACACAATGAAACTCGCAAAGAGCTCCGGGCGAAACTCCGTGCTAGCCTGAAGAGAGACCGCAAATCCTGGTGGTCTCGTCGTGCAACAGAGATGGAAATGGCCGCTGCCCTTGGTAACCATCGTGAGTTATTCCGTCTTATACGGGAAACGGGCAGCAGGAGACCTGGTGTTAGTGAAACTATACGTGACGAGAGTGGACAGCCCATCCACAATTTATCTAAACGCCTGGAACGTTGGGCTGAGCACTTTCAAAGGCAATTTAATCGGTCGGAATTGTTAGATTTCTCGCCGACCAGTGATCGCCCTGCTTCGTGGGTTGTTCCTTTGGATCCACCCTCTCGCTCAGAAGTCGAACATGAGATCAGACTGTTGAAGTTAAATAAAGCCGCGGGACCTGATGACCTTCCTCCAGCCCTTTTCAAATTCGGGGGACCTGCTCTTGTGGATGATTTACACGAGTTACTAGCGAGACTGTGGGAGCAGGAAACTGTCCCAACCGATTGGAGCCGCTCCATCATAGTCCCAATTTTCAAAGGAGGCTCACGATCGGAATGCGGCAGCCATAGAGAAATCAGTCTGATCTCCATCGCCTCCAAATTATTCGCCTCCGTAATTCTTCACAGACTGACTGGCGCTCGTGAAAGCCAGATTCGTGAAGAGCAAGCCGGGTTTCGTCGTGGTCGTGGCTGCATTGACCACATCTTCACCTTGCGTCAGTTGTTGGAGCACTGTCACATATATTGGCGGCCCACCGTTGTCGTGTTCCTCGATATCAAAGGTGCATTCGATTTGGTGGATAGACATGCACTTTGGGACTGTCTACTCAGGAAAGGTGTACCAGAGAAATTTGTGAATATTATCCGAGCATTATACGCTCGTAGCTCGGGCAGAGTGAGGGCTTACGGCAAGTTGTCGTCGCCCTTTAATATCTCCAGCGGCGTGAGACAAGGATGCCCGCTGTCACCTTTCCTCTTCAACTTCGCTGTTGACGAAGTCATGGAAATCGCGTTCACAGGACACGACTTAGAAGGTGTGGAGCTACTCCCAGGAGAACGACCTCTTGTATTAGGGTATGCTGATGATATTGCCCTCATCTGTGACAGCTCACAAACGTGCCAAGCGGCAATAGACAGATTAGCACTAGCTGTCCGTCACTTCGGGCTTTGCTTCGCACCCTCGAAGTGCAAAGCGTTTCTCCAAGATTGGT
This sequence comes from Dicrocoelium dendriticum, assembly GCA_944474145.2. Taxonomy (NCBI): domain Eukaryota; kingdom Metazoa; phylum Platyhelminthes; class Trematoda; order Plagiorchiida; family Dicrocoeliidae; genus Dicrocoelium; species Dicrocoelium dendriticum. The sequence continues at coordinate 7,687 of CALYDF020008817.1, forward strand.
CTGGACCGCCTCCTACGCTGACCCTTGGTGGGGATCAGCTAGAAGTCGTTCAAAAATTCAACTACCTGGGAAGTTGTATCAGCGCCTGTGAGATTGAAGATGAAATCACGAATCGTATAGCAAAAGCTCGGGGCGCTTTTGCTAACCTTCGCCACTTATGGCGCCGGCGCGACATCACTCTTGCCCTGAAGGGTAGAGTGTACAATGCAGTGGTACGTTCGACCCTATTGTACGGTTGTGAAACCTGGCCGCTTAAAGCGGCGGACCTGAAGAGGCTAGTTACGTTCGACCACCGGTGCCTTCGTAATTTAGCTCACGTTTGGTGGGAACACCGCGGAAGTAACGAGCGTGTTCGACGCCTTGTTTACGGCACAGGAAAAGGAACTGAACCGCTCAGCACCGTTATTTCACGCATCAGGCTCCGATGGCTCGGCCACGTGTTACGCATGCCAGCCCACCGACTTCCGCGACGTGTGTTGTTTGCGCGCCGGGGGTGTGGATGGGAGAAGAGGAGGGGTGGCCAAGCGATGACTTGGTCCAGAGGAATGAAGACCATCACTTCGAAGCTGGCCTCGGTTGGAGTGTCTCGGCTCCCAGGTTGGGGTCCGAAAAACGATGAACACGTTTGGTTGGACACACTTGCTGATATGGCTAGGAGCCGACCTCAGTGGCGTTCGTGCTGTGAGTTTCTTTGTCCCACCCCATCCCTCTTAGCCTCCCCCTCCAACCACGATCTCATTACTTAGCCTTATATAATTTTACATAATAATTTTTTTGGGTGCACAGCAGCCGGCTGGTAGCTTACCGGAACGATGCCCGTCCGTTATCGGTAGCTCAGCCAGCTTTCACCAGTTGTTTTTTTTCCTCTCCTTTTTTCTTTGTATTGCGGCACAGTAGCTGAGGTGTTTCCCACCTCTAGCTAACGTGTATGATGATGATGATGATGATGGTCTTTATAAAGCTCGAAAACGTTTCCCCATAAATACTGGTGAAACCTCTTAACTCCGAAGATAACGGCTAGCGCTTCCCTGTCCAGTTGTGAGTAGTTCTTCTCCGCCGTCTGTAAGGTGCACGATGCATATGCTATGGGACGTAAAGAACCATCGTCCATGCGGTGGCACAGGACAGACTCGACCCCCCAAGGGGACGCGTCGCACTGAAGTATGAGTGGCTTGTTAGAGTCATAATGAACTAACGTTGGTGGCGAAGCAAGAGCTTGTTTTGCTTTATTGAAGGCATTTTTTGACGGGAACCCCAACACCACGATGCATTTTTGTGTAACAGCTCATTTAATGGCGATAGAACCGTCGATGCATTAGGCAGGAAACGGCGATAGTGAGATAGCATTCCTAAGAACGAACGGAGTTCGTCACAACTTTTTGGCTCTGGGCTTTCTAAAATAGGTTTAACCTTGTCATTTAAAACATGTAAACCATGTTTATCAAGCCGGTATCCAAGGTAACAAACGGAAGGTGAAAGGAACTCACATTTAGACCTTTTCAATCTGAATTCACTTCGCTCCAAACGCTCGAGCACGACCGCAAGTGTTCGAAGATGCTCGGTATCCGAGCGTCCAGAGATAAGAATATCATCCAGATAAGCACACGCAAAAGGAACGTCCTTCACTAGGTCGTCAATAATTCTCTGAAATATTCCGGGGGCGGAATCAATGCCAAAAAGTAAACGAGTATATTGAAATAGTCCCATGTGCGTGGTGATGGTAGTAAGTTTCCTCGAAGGTTCAGCGAGCTCTATCTGCGAGTATGCATGACTCAGATCGAGTTTGGTAAACTTTTCACCACCAGCTAGTGTTGCATACAAGTCATCAATACGTGGCAAGGGGTACCTGACCAGCATGGATGCTTGATTTATGGTTATCTTGTAGTCACCACAAATCCGTACGGAGCAGTCCGGTTTGGTTACTGGCACAATTGGAGTTCCCCAGTCGGAAAAGTGTACAGGAGTAATAATACCTTGAGTCTGTAGGCGGTTTAGTTCCTCTTCAACTTTAGGCCTCATAGCGTATGGTAGTGTGCGCGCTCTAATGAATTTTGGCCGAGCGTCTTCCTTTAGTTTTATCGCAGCCTGAAATTCTTTCAACTTCCCAAGCTCCTCGGAAAAAACAGCTGAATGTTGTTTAAGTAATGTTTCAAGTCCGGAGATCTCGGCGACTAATTTTATCACATTCATTGTATCCGGGAAAGCACATATCCAGTCTCTTCCAAGCAGATTTGGACGATCCCCGGGAATCACATATACAGGAAGTGTGCGTATTTTGTCGCCATACTGTGCCTTAATGAAGCATTTACCAAGGACACGTATAGGTTCACCGGTTTATGTACGAAGAACAGAATTGCAAGCGGATAAGTTCGGGAGCGTTTTTACAGCGTTTTCCCGGATTATCGTCACGGATGCTCCTGTATCGATTTCCATCTGTACCTTTTGTCCTTCAATGTAAAGCTCTAGAGTGTATGGCGCCGGCTGCATGCTAGAAACGGAATTAAGCCAAATGGAATGGAATTCAGGGTCGCTACCATCAGACTCGTCCACAGTTTTGATGGGGTTTGCTCCTCGATAAGCCCGGCCTGAACGTCGCTTGATCGATATACACACTCGCGCCAGGTGGCCCACCTTCCCGCAGCTTCGACATACCGTCTTCTGATGCCGGCAGTCGGATGGACAACTGTGCTGCTCACCACAGCGATAGCACACAAACAAATTGACGTCAGTTGGTGGCTTTGGTTTTGGTGTAGTGTTAATCATTCGCAGCTCATCTGACAAGTCCTTCAGCGTAAATGTTGCGAGTTGTTGTGTAAGGTGTTCCCTCTGCCGGGCAATCGAGCAGGCCGTCTCCCAGGTCAGTGAACAATCAGCTTGTGAAAGGAGCTTCTCCCGCGTGCTCTGGTCTGAGATTCCGGCTAGCAAACATTGGAGTAACATGGTCTCTTCAAATCCTGTTGGATCGACTTCATTGTATTTACAATCAGGTGCTGCTTGTAGTACACGAGCGATGACCTCGTTCACACTCTCATCTGGTTTCTGGCAGAGTTTCGAGAAGTAGTATCTAGCCGTAAAAACATTCTGACGAGCACCCCAAAGAGCACTGAAGGTCTCCAAAGCGCCGGTTATCGTAGAAGAGATTTGATCAATGCGAAGTGCATCGAAATATCTTTGACCCTCATCTCCAAGAAACTGTCTCAAGAGCTTCACTTTGGTTTCCTCAGTAAGAGATACTGCTGGATTCAAGATTGGAAGCAATTCCAAGTAATCCGTAAAGGTTTTCCGCCATCTATGCCACGAGTCCAGGGAAGGTTTGTCGGTAGAGCAAGACCAGAAGACCGGTGGAGTATTTGTCATGGACATGTTGACCTCCGTCGCCAGATATCACAGCTGGACTCTAACCGCATGTACGTAATTTAACTAGTAGCGAATAAGCAAGAAGACGCGTCAGCCTGACACACAGTATACTGAACACTTAACGGTTTACATGTGAACACGGAAAGTTAGGGTGTGTCCTTGAGTGCGTGTGTGCGTGTTTATCTAAGTGTGTGTATAGGGCCAATCAGGTACACGGTCATAGAGAGCGATCATTGGTTGAACACGTAAC